>JANHGB010074099.1:0-55509 GCA_026283785.1 Coracopsis vasa
CCCGCTCGCGTCTCCGCCTGTCTCACGGCGACAGGATCGCTGCCCGCACCGCCCTCCTCCCGGTTCCTGCTCTTGCGCGCTGCTCCCAAGCCCTCTCCCGCGCCGAGCTTGCCGTCCCTTGCTAGGGATAGAAATAAGTGTTCGTTTTCGCTCTCGAGAAGTCGTCTGGACCCCCCCGTCGCCGTTTCCCCCACCCCCTTCTGGTTGTGGCTTTCCCGTAGTTTATTCCAAGTTTGTTTTGCAGTTCTTCTGCCACTTAGCTCTTAACTGTTGGTTAATTTGGCAACAGGCAGCATAGACGAGTACCCGACTGCACAGTCACAATTCTGCCATGTGCAGATCCTAGCAGTATAAATACAGCCAAGGACAGGCTTTGTGTCTCGTGTAATTCCTGTCTCAAAAAGAAAAAGCCGCCTTGTTTTCTTACATTGCTCATTTATTGCAGGATTTAATAGGTGGTGGAATGAAACAATATTGCCACCTTAAACGTCAGTCGTTCATCCTCACTTGGGGAAATTTTTTTGGGGAAGCATTCTGCTGTTTCATACCTGATGGAATTAGACAAGGGGAATACATTTCTTACTCATTCTGCCAGATTTTGTTTGGTTTGGAAGAAGGTTCGAACGTGTGGTTGTTGCTGCAGTAGTTACTAATATTTGTAAAGCTACTAAAGGTAACTTGTGTGCTAAACTAGAAAAGGCAGCTGCATCAATGCTGGCCATACTCTGGATCACTTAAAGTTACATGAAATGCATTTTAAGGTTTAAATAATCACCTTTTGCACCTGCAAATGATAAAAGCAAATGACTGAAGAATTATCTTAGGCAGTTGTGTATTTCTGAGGTTGCAAGTCGCACCTTTCATTTTGGACAGATCAGAATAGGTGATGTGGTTAAAAGCTTGTAGAGAACTCTTTGTGCTGACAGGAGATCTTAAACCAAAGATTGATTTCTTCACTGTTGGTCTGCTTTGTCATTTCCCTTGTTGATTTGGCTGTGCCTGAGATGTAATGGGCGCATGAAATAAATGATTTTTCGTACCTAGAATACTTTCTTACATGGATGAGGAAGAAAATTGTAGGTGCTAAGTTCTATCAAAACATAAGACAACAGAGAAATCATTCCTTCCTGACATTTACTTAACCATAAGCCAAGAGGAAAGATTATGCCTGTGCCTGCGTACCCTGTGTGCATGAATTACACATATGCGAGGGTCTGCTTTTCTGCAGGTCGATTGTGCTGGTTCTGAACCTTAAAAGTAGGAGCATTTCTGAGTTAATTCATTAAGGTATTACATTATGTTGACTCTCTTTTAAATGTTTGAGTTGTTTCTGCAGTAATTTTTCTGGCCTCTTAAGTTTTCATCTTTACTGTCTTTTTCCAGTTACACAGTCTCAAAATCCTTAGGATAGCAATTGGCCTTAGGGCTACATTTTATCTCTTGATTAAAGCATAATGGCACCACATTTATTTAAAAAAAATAAAAAATAGAGGATTAAGGACAAAAAATAAGTGAGAAGATTCTTCATATCTGTCTTCACAGTGGGCAAGTCGGATAATCCTAACAGTGAGGTTGCTTGGAGGCTCAGGAATCATAAGGGAACTAGAATACTTTGGGGAGGTAGCTCAGCAGCAGCTGTGGCTCTGCCACAGTTGTTTAGTATTTTAGAGCTGAAATACTTTAGTTTCCCATCGTTTCAGTGAGGTCCCAGTTAATATTTGTGAAGTGTTCAGTGACTGAGGAATGTTCTCTGACCACAAGGTTTTAAAATTGGACATTCAGAAAAAAAAGAGAACTCCCAAAGGAAATGTCCCTGCACAAAAACAGCCCTCAGGCTCACAGCACAGTCACGTTGTAATGATATTTGAAAACCTGCCTAAGTTTGGCATTAACATATTTTTCTGTAGTATTTCTTAGTATTAGAAATGTAATAGTTTTGCAGTCAGATTCCAGTGAAGATTTTACTTGACTATATTGAGTATTGACTGAAAGTTACAAAAACTGCTCTGTGCCTTTGGGTTTGGTTTTGTTTTTTTTTTTTTTTTAAATACTTGAAAAGTGTAGGTTTTTATTAGCTTAATCCTTGGGTAACTTACAAAGCAAAATTACCATGGCTGTTCTATTGGTGTGTTTTGTGATGCTCCTTTTGGCAATACACATGGAAAAATAAAGGAGTTTGTACTGTGAGTCTGTGATCAAGGTGCAATTTCGGAATTACTTCTGAGTTTGTACACTTTGACAGAACTAATAATTAACTTGGTAGGAGCCAGTATTTCGGGCGCTGCATCTCTGCTATTTTAGAGTTCACCACTGCTCAAGCCTCACATCATTTTCTCAGACAAAAGGTTACTACCCATTGGAGTGGATGTTCTAATTCATGTTAAGGACTGCTTGTGCACTCTGTTCATAAAGCCAGAGAGCTCACAAATTGTGGGTGTTTCTCATATTGCCATATGCATCCGCAAATGCTCTTTTGAGGAGACTTAGCTTAAAATTACAGGTGATCCTGACTTCATACCTGGGAGATCGCTTTGTCTCTAGTGGAGTAAGATTAGGAGTTGTATTACTCCAAATATAGCATGACTTAAAAATAGAAATAAATCAAGTGGAAAAGCTGCAGATATGTGTTCCAGTAGTCTTAAATTTCATAAACTGAGGATGAAACCTGGAATTGAAAATAAAGTACTAAAAATGTCATACACATCTCCAAACCAGTACAACCCATGAAATGGCTAGGCAGCAAAGGAAGGGCCAATTAAAGGATGGAGTGAAAACAAGCTGAAGGAATACAGCAGCCTAATCATTTCTGTCTGAAAGCTGTCCTTCCTAACTAGTGTACAGCCAGAAAAAGTCACAGCCTTTGTGGAGATACGCGGATGCAGTATCTGATGAAATAACTTGAAAGCTTCCTGTGTTCCTGAGGTGCCCAAACCTTGTGTTTTTCAGTTGTGTTTTTCATAGCAAGAAATTTGTAATGGTATCATGTTGGTTTTAGTATCTTCTTGCTGACCATACAGAAGCTGCGTGTACATTATATTGAGGGAAGTGAGCTGGGGGATTTGTAGTATCATATCAGATAGAAGGATTTTCCTTTGGAAATGGGCAGATTCTTCCAGCTCTTGCTCTTTGTTGGAGAGGGAAATCCGAAAAAGTCAGCAGTTCTCGTTTCTTGGTTTTCTTCTCAAAACCGGGGCTGGGAAACAACATCTTGTGTAAATAGTTCCAGCCTTGCATCATGGCCAGAGGTAGAGAGCATGCAGAGGTTGCTGCATCATAACTTATGCTGTAGACTTCTGTCAGCTAGAAATTCTTATGGAAATAGTAGAAATGGAGTTGCGCTTTTAGCTGTGAGTACTGCCTAACCAGAACCTCTTACTGGGGTTCACTACTTACTCTGTTCTTGTATTCCATGGCATACACATATTGTGCCTTCCTTGGCAGGAATCAAATGTTTCCCAGTCTGTCATAAATTGTATAAATATTCTGCTTTGAATTTTCACTCCAAAAGAAATTTGAAAAGAACAAACAAGAATAAAATGTACGCTGTAAATGCTCTTTCAAGTGGTTGTAAGAGAGGGAAGTAAACTCTTGGGGTAAGTCCAATAGCTTAAAAATGGTTTTAATGCGTTGAGTTGGAAAATATTTTGTCTTCCTTGCAAATGCAATAATCTCTTCAGATCAGATAAATTGTTATGAGGCACTTTTATCCTTGGCTTTAATACAGCATTTAAATAGCAGGAGAAACAGTTGTGATGTTCTTTGTAGTTCATCTCCTTTCTCTTTCACTTTTCTTATAGGTGAAATAACAATGGATGCAATATTAGCCCGATTGAAGCAGCTCAGTGCTGATGAGCTTAGACAAGAAATAATAAGAGCAGGACTGAAATGTGGGCCCATTACCTCAACCACCAGGTTTATTTTTGAAAAGAAATTGGCTCAGGCATTGTTGGAGCAGCAAGGAGCTCAGGGGGAAGAAGGATCTGCTGTGTCAGGAGAGGCTGCTGGAAATGTCCCATCTGACAGCAGCTGGGAAGAAGCACAGAAGGGTTTGAAAACCACAGCAGTGAAGCACAATGGTCATGGAAGTGTTCCTGAAGAGGTGGACTTCGGGTACTGTGTAGGTCTGAACCCTCCAGAAGAAGATGTGATGCATGTGAATGGTTCAGCTCCAGCCTGTGGAGCAGGATGTGTTGATTCACAAATTAGTACTCAGACACCATCCAGAGATCCTCCACTGTTCTATGGTGTTTGTCCTGTTTATGATGACATATTGGCAAGGAATGGTAAATACTATTTTATTTCCAATGATGATAATTTTACAATGATGTCTGAATCTTTTTCTATGTTATGAATGATATGAACACCACTGTATTAGTGCTTTAAGCATTACTTGAGTTATTTTTTATTTCTGTAAGTAATATTTATTGGATCTTTTGAGGCACAGGAACAGTTATAAGACATCCCAGGTGTTCTGCTGTAATGGTTGATACACATGACAGTCCTCTACTCCGTGTAGCTCAGATGAAGAAAGTAATTTCCTACTGCTGCTTTCATACCCATTCTGTGCCTTTAGTTCCTCTCAGGAATAAAAAAGTAATCCTGCAAATAAACAAACCCATATTTATACTGTTGCCAGTTGAAGCTTAAATGATTTAACAGATTTTATATATTCCTTTCCATGTTAATGCGAAATGGTATCTAGAAACATCAGTCTTTCTTCACATTTTGTTGATGAATACTGCAATAAGGAATTGCTACGTTACGTAGTGGCAGGGTTACAGTACAACATAAAGGATTGTTTACTCTGAGACAATAGTATTTTTTCTCATAAACAGTATATTCAGAATTCTTAAACAAATTAATGTTAATGCAAAAGGAAAGGAGGAAGGGTTTGATTAATATCTGAGGTTCTGTGTAGAGGTCTTAAAGTTGTGACAGTGGGTCACTTACAGAGTTGATTTTTCTGAACAAGAGAACATGGAAGGCAGTGCAGGGTGAGTAAGCTCTGAGTTTGCTTTTCAGTGTGGATGTGAGATACTTGCTTGTTGAAGCTGGCCCATCCATTTAAAAAGATGGTCGGATACGGATTGATATGAACAGCCGAACACTGTACATGTATTACCTGGTCTTAGCTGGAGTGTGTGAAATTCTTCTACTTGGTTTCCAAGAGAGAAGATTAAAAGGACTTTGATTCTTATGCCACGTTTGCTAGAGAAAACAATTTGAGACCGAAGCTGGAAGGGTAGTCTGAGAATTTAGAAATCTGTTTCTAGGAACAAATCTGAGATTATTGAAATAACTTTGATTGTACTTTATTGCAGAGAGAGTACATGTTTATGAAGATAAAAAGGAAGCTCTTCAAGCTGTTAAGATGATTAAGGGTTCCCGTTTTAAAGCTTTTTCAAACAGAGAGGATGCTGAGAAATTTGCTAAGGGAATCTGTGATTATTTCCCATCTCCAAGCAAGTCCTCTTCATGTCTGTCTCCAGTGAAAATGGGATCATTTAACAGAGGTAAGTGAGGCTGTTTGTCTGTGAACAGTAGATGCAATATGGAGTCTGTTGTTTTTTTAAGAGAAGCAGCAACAACTTAGTACCCAATATACTAATAATAGAAGAAAATTCAAAGGGTGATGCATCTTAATAAACTGAAATCCCTTTAGAGTGATGGTGTTTAAGATGAGCTGTACAAATGTTAGCTTACAAGTCCAGAGCTTACTCACTAAATAAAGTTACTGTCTGACAACCACTGTTTTCATGTTTGTGTTATTCTGTGAAATAAATTAGAAACAAGCAATAAAAATGATATTTTATTTTTTAAATCAGAATCTGGTTTTAGTTCTCTATAAAGTGATGCTGTCACTGGAGAAGTCATCCTTAAAGTTACCTGATGCTTTTCTGAGAAAGGAGCACCAAAGTTTATGTGCAGAAATAAATAAAGCGGCAGAGTATGTTGGAAGCTTGTCATTCCTTTTCTGAAGGACTGCCATGGAAGTAGAGCAGAGCCCAGGAATCAATGGAAAGAGTGCTTTCTGAGTTTAAAAGCATAAGGTTTAAAAAGCTTTAAAAGCATGTGTGGTTTCTATGGCGTGTTATGATGAAGTAAACTGGGTACTTTGAAAAGCAGTTGTCATTGTTTTGGTTTGCATGGATTTTACACTAAAAAATCTTGCTCCTCTTCTAAAGCTGACATGTTGGTAATGGCCTGCATAGATACGTTGCTTAATAGTCTGTGGTTATATTTGGTAGGATTTGATTTTACTCACGGATGTCAGGATTTTCAGGTTTAGTGAGACGCTAATAAAAGTGCTCAGTATATTAAAACTACTTTATTTTTGAGTAACTTTGTAAGTCCAGAAATAAAATGGTGAACACGATCATATTTCCCAGTGTACCTGGTAGCGAGATTGAAAGCATTCAGTAGCCACAGCACTGCAAAAATAATTTTTCTATTCAAAACATGCTTATTTCTTGTTGAATTTTGATTGGGAATTGTAAATGATGAGGTTTACAAGTCCCTGTTAAAATCTGAGACAGTTCTACAGGATGACTGTCATGTTCTGCCTCCCTCCCTATTACTAAGTACTACTATTTTTGAATGTCTTGTCATTGACCTCATTTTTTTTTACTCCTGTACATTAAAGATGCAAAGTTAATACATATTGTAGATTAAAACCTTGGTTTTGTGGCCTGGTTATGAAAATAGCAATCACTGAAAAGAATGTATCTAGAAACATGTTACTTGTGTTTTGATAGATGGCTTATGCTCTCCTGAGGCTGAAACTGTTAATAAGGAGAGAGCCAACAGCTACAAAAGTCCACGTACTCAAGATCTTACTGCTAAACTTCGGACAGCTGTTGAGAAAGGAGATACAGCAACATTTTCAGATCTTATTTGGAGTAACCCTCGCTACCTGATTGGGTCAGGAGACAATCCTACAGTTGTACAGGTAAAAAACTAAAATCAAAAACTGCAAGTTCTGGTTTAGTGATTTAGCCTTGAGGCCTGATGAGCAGAACTGGAAGGAACGTTGTTTCCTATTCTTCCTTCAAGATACCTTGTGCAAAGTTTCTGAGTGCTTGTTGATAACAGCTGGAAGCTGAGAGAAACATGGCAGTTGTCTGTCTTTTGTATATCCTCCATCACAACTGAGAGTTCGCTTTGCTCCAGAAGAGCTGCAGTAAAGTAACTGAGTATGCAATTCTTCAGGGGAAGAACAGTTTTATCCAGTAGAGAAGGAACAGTCTTGTCTTCATGTAGTATTGATCTTCTCTGAACAATTCCAAACTTTTTGAAATAGAATGATTTTAAGGAACAGGTGATTCACCAGGTATTCCTACAGCACTGCTTACCTTGCACCACCACCAAATTGCAAACCATGCTCTGCATCTAAAATAGATGTACAAGGTGCCATTTAGTAGATGCTGACAACCTTACTTTAACAAATGACTTCCATCAGACCAGCTTTGTGAAGTTGTTGAACTTTTGTATGTAATAGATTACAGCAAACTGAATTTTAGATATATACATACACAGTTACAGCAAACTGAATTTTAGATATATACATACACAGCCCCCATTTTCCTGCTCTTTTCACCCTCTGAACTTCCTATCTCTTTTTATTATTTGATCTCTTAATATACCTCCTTTGCCACATTTTTGCCTAAATTTAAAGAACTACTGTATTCTTATACTACAGCTAAGTACAAGAATATTGTTGTTAATTGTAAGAATAATGTGGGTATAAAGATGCATAAGTCTTTATCGTGTAATTTACTGCAGTTCTGGATGTTGATGTACTGGTTTGTAATCATCTTTTCCTAATAAAATATAAAGAAACAAAAATCTAACTATAAGACTGTGGAAATCTTTGTATTTCCACTGTTAAATCAGGTACATGTATGGGCATAAGAAAGCTGTTTAGATCTCAGTTCTTTCTAATGTTTGGTTGGTTTATGTTTCAGGAAGGGTGTCGATACAATGTCATGCACGTTGCTGCCAAGGAGAATCAAGCTGGTATCTGCCAGTTATTACTGGACACATTGGAAAATCCTGAATTTATGAGGCTTATGTATCCGGATGATAACGATGTCATGCTGAAGAATCGCATCCAGTATATTGTTGATCTTTACCTTAATACGCCAGATAAAGTGGTAAGGTTGGAATGTTTGACAGTTTCTTATTATTACGGAAACAACTGGAAGGTGTTAAGGATGCATAAGGGAGACTGAAAGAAAATAGAAGGGGACACTTCTAGCAAAATGAGCTGTTAATGAGTTTTGTGTGTCTTAATAATCATTCTGTAGTGTGGTGGGAAAAGATGTATTAAGAGCCCTGATAATAAAAGTCATGACATTTATTTGCTTATCCAGTCTCAAAGTAAAATATGTAGGATTGACTTTATCATGTTTACAGATGCATGTGAATTTTCCCCTTTCACTGCAGGGATTTGACACTCCATTGCATTTTGCCTGTAAGTTTGGGAATTTGGACGTTGTTAATGTGCTTACCTCACACCCAGCTATTGTGAAAAATCCAAGGAACAAATATGATCAAACTCCAGCAGAAGTGAGTCTCTCCATGTCCACACAAAGCCAGAGATGTTATGCCTGATCGATATTTTTCAAGTTCAGACATTTGCTAACTCCTGTAGATAGAGGCTTGTTGTAAGATACTGGTGTCATGATTAGAGTATAAATCTTTGGAACATTAAAAATAGTTTATGTTGATTGTATCTTGGGAGAAGTCTGAGGTTTTATGATTCACTGCCTTTTCTTTGCAGTATCCATTTTATGGATGTGGCTGTATTTAGTGGTTTGTTCTATTATGGATTAGAAGTCCTGGATGAGATGGGTAGAGGCCAGTAATGTGACTATTCAAAAAGAACATGCATTTCAGTTGTTTTGAGATGGATGTCTTCTGCTTTACTAACAACTAAAATTATATTAACAGGTAGTTTGTGAAAGAAGCAAGAATAAATCTGCGGAATTGAAAGAAAAACTAAGAGAGTACTTGAAAGGTCTGTATGCAGTTTTATACTGTATCAAGCGTATGTTATGGCTCTTTGCTGCCTTCTTTTTGCTTTCTGTAGCATTTGTGTTCATAAATGGTGGTAGCGTACAGTGCTGTGAACACCAAGAGAAACTGATGAGGAACAGAAAACTTTCTGTCTTTCAAATTGCATGGGCAGCACTCTTGCTATATGGATCACAAGGTTATCCTCAGAGCTCTGTAACGCAGGCATGGCCCTTCTTTTATTCAGCAAGGCCGAAGCAGAAAGTTTAATCTAAAAGCAGACAAAAGGCCTTTGCAGAGCAAGAGATTTGTATGTCCTGTTGGGGACTCGTGTAATTTCTTTGACATAGAACTTTTCATTGTTTAGTCACATGTGGGATTAGGTGTTTGCAAAAGGAGGGTGTGAAATTCATTGGAGATCCTTAGGGAAGGGAGACATGCGTTGATGCAGGTGTTGCTGTATTTGAGAGAGAAGGGAGCCTGTACTAAAATACAATCTGTAAGCAGGCAATAAATATTGAAACAGGGAGCTTGAATTACAAGTAGTTTTGCTAATGCAGTAAATTCAGACGGTTAAATATACGGTGTATTGATATTCTAGGAAGAAGCAGAAGGCTGATGCAACACAGACTGCCTGAGAAAGCTTTGTGTTGTTTATTTTAGGCCAATACTATGTACCGCTCCTGAGAGCAGATGACAATTCCTCAGCTCCTGTAATCGGTGCTCCTTGGTCACCTGATCAGATAGATGACAGCCCCCAGAGAACTTTGCCTAAATACATGGGCAGCCCCAAAGATCCAGTGTTGTCCATTAGAGCTTTTGCAGGCCCCATGAGCCCCTCAAAGGTAAGGAGAGAACTTCATATGACTCTAATGCCTATTTTTAAACCTTTTTATTCATAAAGAACCAAGTAGTAGGTGTTGGCATAGTTTTTGAGAAGTACTGATTGTATAGTAAGAAAACAAAACCTTTCATTTTCAGGAAGGATGCTCTGATACCAGTTAAATATATTACAGATATTTTTTAGAGTCATTTGTTTAATGTGAACATGATGGAAGTATGACAGCGTTAGAAAGGGTGAATAAATACAACTGAGGACTTTCTGGTTGATGCTTGAATTCTTCAGGATGGAGTTTTACCAAAACACTTAATGCTTTTTCTTCTAAATGTGCTGTTGGTCAATTTTCTGCTCACCTGACAGAAATGTAAATTCATTTTATGCTATGAAGAACTTCACCCGGGGTGTAAACAGTGCATTGTTTTGATTGCTGATAGATACTTCTCATGTATGAACGTAAATCTTGGTTGTCGATTTTTGCCATATAGTTTGTTAGTTTACAAAAATCTGAAACTTTATTCACTACAGGAGTTAAAATTCAAACTTCAAAATAGCCAACAAGAATATATTCCTAATAATTATAACGTGTCTGTGGAATTAAATATATACGTATGAAAATACCAACTTTGCATGCTAGAAACTCCATTATAGTGACATGGCAAAATGATGAGACATTCTGTTTCATGCTGCACACAAATTAAAACCAGGCAGACTTGGTATCTGTACAGTTTACTTTAAGATGGTTGTACATTATGATCTTTACTACTTTAATAAGCAGCGATGAGATCAAAGTAACCAGTAGTATTGGGAGGGGTCTCTTTAGATCCTCTGTGAGACTCTTCACATAACCATAGCTGAGCAATACTTGTGGTAGAACTTGAGTTGTTTACATGTAGAGAGCAAACAGCTAAAGCTCTTTTAGAGCTATGGGTAGGCATTCACCCAGCACTGAGGTAGCTTCGTGTCCTGGGGGTAGGATTTATAATGATTTCTGTTTTTTAAAGGCTGAAGAATTTCGCAGGCTTTGGAAGAATCCGCCTCGAGAAAGAGCTGGCTTCTTTCACAATGTCAGGAAATCTGATCTGGAGAGAGGTGTTGAAAGAGTTGGAAGGTATCTAAGAGAGCATCAGTATCAAAAATTAGCAATAGAGCAATTAAAAGCAAAAGACTTGTGCTGAGAGTACAGTTGTTACTGAACAATATCTTAGGGTGAAAGGGACTGGCAGAAATACTGTGAAGTATATGCTGGTTGGATTTTTACTGTATTTTTGCGTAAACAATATTGCTAAAAATGAGACCTGGCTTTCTTAGCTTTCAAAGAAAGATATTTTAACTATTACTGAGGTTATCTATAGAATGCTTTTCTCAAACATGTACTTGCCTAATTTGTGTGAAGATCTACAGTTACGCATAGCCTACTTCTGTAAAATGGAGGGACTGTTAAAAAGATAGCAGGGTGAAAAGACCCTGATACAAACGTGCTGCTTTATAAAGGCTGTGTGTTGTGGTGTGTGTCCTTGCTGGTAAAATACCTGTATCAGTAATGTATGGAAAACATGGTGGTGACAGCTAATCAGGTTTCTGTCTTTACAATAACCCCTCACTCCCTCCTGCCTCCCCCTAGTCCCAAATAGAAGAGGCTGTTGAATGCAGTATCATTTGGATTATGCTTGCATCAGTGGGGATTCATCTCTATCTGATGTCTACATAAAGTCGGCATAAAAATAGCAGTGTTTATGGTGCTGTCAGAATAGTACGGTTACGTTTGGAAGCTATTCTAGAAAAATGAGATGATGCTGTGTTTGCTGAGGATGTGCGTGTGGCTGTTGCAGACTGTTGATTGGAGCAGAACTGTGTTGCCTCGTTGCGTGTTTGTACTCCTGTTAATAGCTGATAACGTGTTCAGAAAAGTTATTGTCAAACTGGTATTTATGTCTTCACAAATGATTCGTTTTATTTTATTTATTGCAGGGAGTTAGCTCATGAGCTGGGGTTCCCGTGGGTTGAATACTGGGAATTTCTGGGCTGTTTTGTTGATCTGTCTTCCCAGGAGGGGTTGAGAAAATTAGAAGAGTACCTGAGTCATCGGGAAATGAGCGAAAAGGCTCAGCAGGAAACAGGGGAAAATGAAACCTGCAATAGATACAAAACTCCACACCCTTCTGGTAAGAAAAGGGCAAATGCTACAAACAACAGTTTGTACCTAGGGAGGAGAGGGAGAGAAAAGCTTGGTGCCCAGGGGAAGTAGTATTCACCTGTTGTGGTTGCTGTTATTAATCTGTTATGCAAACAGTCTGATTACAGCATTGACAACGTAGCTACCAGCACTGTGAGCGTAGGAAAATTGGAGCAGAACTCATTAGATATTCCTTATCTGTCCTGTGAAGTACTTGTATTTGACTGTAGCTCCCAAATGAAATTCCTGTAAGAAAACGTTTCTCTTCAGTGTGTTTTTACTCAGAGCATTTGGGAATTTATCTTAGAGTACAGAGTTTTGTAATCTACAGATACAGAATAAATAACTTTTAAAACAAAAGGATAATTCTTTACAGTTAGGGGTGAAAGACAAAGTGAACAACCTGGGGAAGCTTTTATACCTTCTTAGACCACTGTTTGCCATGTGTTCATGGAAGGAGCACATCGGTCCCAAATCTTCGTGCTGCCTTCTCCTCACCTGTGGGATTACAGATTCAAAGGGCCTCTGGTACTGGGATACACCTGGCCTGACACCCTGAAGGACAGTTGATGGACTAGTCATAAGCCTTTGTGCTTTGGAAGAGATAAAAACTTAAGCAGCATTTTCCTACCCTATTCTGCTTTATCCTGACTTTATCCTTTGTTACTGGTTAATGACTGAAGTAGGGAGTGTAAGAAATACAGCTCTCAAGTGACTGGGATATAAAAGTTATTTGCAAAAAAGATTCAGCCGTAATGTTGTCATTTTACATTTATAGCTCAGTTCATGCTCCTGTGTAAATACAAGTAGAGAGGGCTTCAATCATTAGAATAAGGCATAAAGATTGCATTCTGTTTAAAGTCTTTTTATGTGTTGCTCTTATTACAATTGTTTGCAGGCAGGAGTAAAAAGTGCTGCAATTCTATTTCTGTTGGAGCATTTCTGGATGATGATGATGATGATGACATGAGCTTAGAAGAAATTAAAAACAGGCAAAATGCAGCACGGAATATCAGCCAGCCTCTCATGTCCAAAGAACCCAGCATTGACACCATCGGAGATGCCGAGTGTGACATCTTGTCCATGGGGCATACAGTAAACATCATAGAAACATCAGTTCACGCCAGGCACTACGAAAACGCAGCTTCTTCCAGCAAAAATGGATTTTGTAATCCTGTGTCCAGTGAAAGGATCATCAGTGACAGAAAGCATTTGCATGATGGAGAAGAATGCCTTGTAGCACCTGTTTGCAATTTGATGTCGCAATTTGAAAGCCTGTCATTCCAGGAACAAGGGGCTGCCAGAGAATCAAATAAAATCACTGCAAAAACTCAGAATGAGAGAATTCTGGCTGAAGGAACAAGTCAGATGAGAATATCCAAGGACTATCTGGATAAGGCCTGCTATGCGGTTTCACTGGCAAGTTCTGAGCCAAGTGTTACAGGCAAACCTGGAGAGACCAAGTTAAGGACAGAACACAGAACACCACTAGAAAAGGACAGACAGTCCAGGGAATCTGGAATTCAGGCTAATGAGGGACAACGTCAAGAACTTTCTTACCAGAAATTTCTCTCAAAGACTTCACCCACAAATGACAATTCTAAGATATTCCTGCTTGGGTAAGAATTGTCTTTTTTAACACTTATTTGCCCTTTGGTTATTATGTATTTAGGGTTATTATGTATGCAAACCAAGATGCTTTTTATAATACCACTGACAGGCAGGCTGAGGTGATGTGATACTTAGCAACACTGGCTGCAGTCAGCCTTGAATGATCTTGAAGTGCTTCAATGCCAGTACAGAGCCATGAGGTTCCCTTGCAACTGGAATAATGTGTCTAAAATAGGAGGGAAGAGGAAGAGAAGTCTTTGTTTCCAAGTCAGTTTCAGTTAACTTTGCTCTTTACCATTCATCTGACAAACTTGTGACTTGAGGATGAGCCCGACTTGGATTGCCAGAGTGTTCACTCATCTCTTGGGATGTCCTCAGTTTAAATTTTCAAGTTTAATTTTATGGGACTACTGTGTAATAATGGGCAGGCAATTGTGGGGGGGCTGTTGGAAAATTCACAGAGAAACTCTGCTTATAGAGAGCATGGGTGATTTGTCTGCTTACATCAAAAAGAAATGTTTGGGGATTGGGATGTTTCATTGCCAGAACAAATACATGGTCCCCTTTTCACCCAGTGCTGTTTATATTCCAGGGAGCAGCCCTCAAAGCTGGACAGTGATGTCTTAGCAGCGATAGAAGCAGTAGAGGTTGATCCACAGAAATACCCAACAGTCTACAAATGGAAACATGCGGTGCAGTCGTACTCTTCATCTGACAGGCAAAGGTATTTCTGATGAGTTGAAATAAGCTTTTTAGCAGAACAGCTGGAATAGCTGGAATTTCACAGCTATTTTATATGTATATTTTATTAGCTTATTGCTCACAAAAATCTGGTTTAAAATACTCGACTATACTTAGTGTGTTTCTCAAAGTAATCCCCAAGCCTTTTAGGCTGGTGTCTGTTAACAAGAGAAGTTTATTTGGTGCTGCAGTCAAATTCCTTCCATTACCCTGCACTTCCAGATAGCTTCATCACACCTATACAGGAAAATCAATTGTGTTTGCTGATTTATTACTTAGTACTTGGGTCCTTCATTGGTCTTAATGGTAGTTGTAATGTCAGTTGGTAATTCACCCCTGTTGTGCATGCAGGGCAAGAGGATTGTGTTGCCCTGAGGCACTCAGGGTGTGCAGAGCAATGTTAATTTAATATCTGCAGGTATCTTTTTATTAGCTTTTATTTTTACCTCTACTTACCCTCTGCTACCCCAGTCTGAAGGAATTGTTAGTGTGAACAATGGTGTGTGTTAAGCTTTTGTAAAGCATGTCATGTTTTGCTACACAAAGAATAGAAGCATTTGTTGGGGCATCTGAAGATGTTACACAGCTCATGTTTTATTTTGAATGCTGTTGCTTTTGGGGACTCAAAGGGACAATTTTTGTATAGGTGACTTCTTTTGATAACTGCAGTAACGTTTATTTCTACTGTGACAGACGTTGGTTGATGTGGTGTCCTTGGACCACTCCTCAAAGGCAAATTCTCTCATCTCCCAATTTTCGTGACTCTTTTTTTGAAAGAAATAGGCTAATTGTCAGGCTTTTTTTCATCCTCACTATTGGCTGAAAGGTGCAGGGTGTTCTCCTAAAGAGCTAAAATTGAACATGAGATTTTTAGGTGTAATCACTGTTCTACTGCATAAGTAAAAATGATTACTGTAATTATTTGACAGTGTCATGGCTTGCTCTGCCACTGCAAGAAAGCAGCGCAGTGGCGCACCGGATCACTTTCTGCTTAGGTGTGTAGGATTTTGCCTGCAAAAATCAGACCAAGGCAGTAGGTCTGTCAGAAGAAAACTGCTTTCAAAAGGTGTGAAGTACGCCCTGGGCAGGCCTCACTCTTGCAGCGCTGGGGGTTGGGTGGGCTGAGGTTTATTTATTAATTTTAAAACCCCTTTTAAAATACCTTTAGCTTATCCCATGTTTTCTGTAGTGGCTCAGCTGAAGAAGTTGTCTCACGTAGGAAGAACAGCTGCTAGAATCAACCTTTGGTCATTCTGTCTTGCTTAAGATTTAGAGGAAAAGGAATGTTTTTTAAAGAGAAGGGGTTTTAGTTTAACAAAGGAAATACTTTGCTCCCCTTTCAGTGCAATTGTAGATGCTAGTGCTCACTGAGTTAAGAAAATATCTGACACTTGCTATATATAAAAATGGTGTGACTGCTGTGGCACCCAAACACAGACTGGTTTTGGAGAGGTGATGGGGAAGTCACACTCAACCCCAGCAGCCTCTGCAGCACCTACTAAGGTCAGGTCGGCTTTGACCTGGGTGTCCTCTTCTTAAGGGGGTATTGAGCTAGAGCTGCCCACATGCTTCACAGGCACCATCTTTTGATGCATCTTTTGACCTCTTACTGATGAGACATGTCCACACGTAACCTATTGTGCTGGCGCTGTTTCTTCTCAGACCTGTCTGACCAGTTATGATTTGTTTCTGCTGGTGCCTTATTTCTAAGCTCTACAAGTGATGCTGAGTAAAGAAGGATGCTACTCTCCTTAATGCAGTTTTCTTAACAAAACGACTTCTTGTTTCTTTCAGTTGGCCAAGTCCAGCACTGAAGGCAAGATTCAAGTCCCACACTGTCACTCCTGGCCTTCCAGGTGCTTTTGTGTATCCCAATTCAGGAAGAAATAGTCCTGTGACAGGAAGTCCAGGAAAATATAGCAACGCGGCCTCATTCTCTCCAGATCCCGGGAGTCCCGGGCGCTACAGTCCAGCTTGTGTCAACCACGCTCTGCTGAAGCTGCGCTACTTTTCAGAGCCTCCTGCCTACTAAAACCCAACTCATCTTCCTGGGACTTCAGTTATATTTTCTTTGTTAGAGTGGAGGAAATACTACAATGTTACTCAAGTGACATGAGGTTTGTACTTGGCTATTTATTTTTCCTCAGTTGAGGACAACTGTATGTTAAAAAAAAAAAGAAGAATCTATGTCTTTATGCCATATAGGAGATAGATTACTGGTGATGCGCGAGTAGTGACAGTGCAGTTGTCCAGTAGCTGTGAATTAACCCTTGTTGCCAGTGAAGCAGTGCCCAAACCTTCACCTAGAAATGAACCCATCAGCCTTCAGCTGCAGAGCTGCTGCTGGGCTGGACTGGGAGAGGCACAGCCCCAGTGAACACACATCACAGGAGAGCAAAGCAAGGGCAAGAAATAAAACGTTCTTCCACTTGCAAGGGGATGCTCAAAGAGAAGAGCCTAAAGCAAAGCCTGAGTAACGAAATGACAATGTTCCAGTGCCGAGTAGGGATGTGAAACCCTCTGCATGAACAGACAGTGAGTGTTCACAGCCAGGGGTTTGGTCTAGACAGTTGGACACATACACATACACTCGTATAGATGGTGTAGCTATGCACAACTTTATGCAGAAAAGACTTTGCTTGTTCTGAAGCTGTTAAAACCACCGTGATACACCAAGTGCTTTGTCAGCAGGGCACTAGAGATCACTGGTATGGCCTTTACATCTTAGCTTGAAGATTAGAAAAATAAATAAAGATTAGCTGTTTTTTTTCCCACAGAAGCTTCTACCATTAGCAGATTTTGATAGCTGTTACACAAAAGCACATCAGCAATAATTACAGCAAATTTACCAGCAAGACACCATAATGGTCTAGTTTGACCTCTCTTGGGGTGATGGCCAGTGGCCCATAACTTACTTCCCAACTGTAAAGAGAAATAGGAAAAGGACTAAAAATATTGAAATCTAAGCTTTTAGGATGACTCTGGGCTTGCTGTGGTAATCAGTTTTTGTTACAGCAGTCAGTAATTCCATTCTTTAGCCTTCTATCAGACTGACTTATTGTGACAGTGCGGTGCCAAGACTGACGAATGCTTTTCGAAACTGAAGACAATATATGTTATCATCAAGCTTAATGGTTGTAAGGTTGCTTGAAACAGAGAGCTCTAGTGTTGACAGCTGAAGGTAAAGAAAAAGAGAAACCCTATCGTTACAATTTAAATCTGATCAAAAAATGGAAGTCTGCCAAGGCAGTGCTGGTAAAAAGGGAAGGGTTTGGAGTCACTGGTGCCACACAGTAAGTGATGGGAGGCCTTGGGCGGCTGTAAACCAAGGGTAGCGCTTGAAGGGACAGAATGGGGCAGCACAGAGGGGTTGAGCCCAAACCACCCCAAGGCTGAGGCTGGACATGAGGATGTGAGTCTGGAGCTCGGGCGGTGTGATGCTGGTGCAAACGCTGCCGCATGGACACAAGGGCACACCTGGCAGGAGGGTCCTGATTTGGTACAGACCTAAAGAACTGCACTTAACACTCCTGCAAGCTTAATAGTGCCTTTTGTAACATATTTTTTTAATTACACTTTTGTTCTTTTAGAAGTTTTAAAACAAAAAAGTGGCATCCACTTACTATGGGCACGTAAAATAGATTTTCCTGTGGGCTTTCTGAACAGAACATGTTTTAATGTCTCTCAGTTGGATTATTTGGTGCAACAGCTCTCCACTGGGGGAGAGCATTCCTGTCCTAGAAATTATTCTTTAAAAGATTTTTTTCAAAGCTCTTTATAATGGGTCAAGCCTATTTCCAATGAGCTGGGCATTAGAAAGAGCTACTTGACACAGCTGCCTGTTGGTCAGTGAGATGCCCGACATGGAACTAGGGTGGGAGGGGTGTGTGGGATGTCGTTCTTTAAGAGACATTTTAAAACCCCACAGCCATTGTGCTGCTGCACTACCAGGGACATCAACTGACTCTTTCCCCAGGGTTCTCGTCAGTCTGGTTTCTCACTGCAGTAGGCTCTGTGGTCACAGACAACTGCTACAGGTCACAAATAACTTCTGTGTGTCACAAATTCCTACTGCTTTTGGGAATGTAATTTTTAATAATTTAATGGAAATGATGTTTTTGTTATTCTGGAGGAATGAGTCAATTGCCTGATCCCCTGTTAAAGCCAAATTCCTGGGGTGAGGGGCCACAACTGCTGTCATCCACCCTGCCCCTTCTCCAGCCATTGCCCTTTTGACAAGCTGGTTACAGAGAGCGATATGACCACTTGTACTTCTCCCCTTTTACCTGTATTATGTTTTGATTTTTGTACTATTTAAATGTATATTACTGGTATGTACATGTAGACAAACACCACCCCCTCCCACATTTCACTTTGTAATTTTGTTCTGGTTTGGTCAAGAGAGTATTTTTTTTACCTGTCTTACCTATTGTGCATTAGTCCAGTTGTACTGCATCTTCTGAGGTCATTTTTCTAACAATATCTACTTCAGCTATTAAAATAAATAAATAGCCATCTATGTAGCAATTTGCTTATTCGCGATTGTGCTCTTCCATGCTGAGCCTGCGGCGACACTTTAAATCAGATTGCTAGTGCTCGAGTTGTGTTTGCTTGGCCAAAAGTTCACTTTTAAAGGTGCAAAAGCTTAGTTGTGGGTTTTGTCCTTTAATGAGCTAAATGTCATATTAAAAAGTTACCCCACTTTCTATTAGGAAATAAACAAGTAGCTACACCCATCATGCTGTGTTTAGTGTGGGCACAGTGCAAGCAGCTGGGCTGATACCACGGACAGTCATTACTTGATACTTGCACAACTACATGCATTGTTTGGGCATGTGCACAGCACCATAGGATTATGTCACTGAAAACTCAAATAGTCTTAAACTGTTTAAAAGACAGGAAGTCAGAATCCTGTGAAAATCATGTTAATTTTAGATTTCATACTTCCCTCTTCCCCCACCTTTAAGTGCAACTGAAGATACTGACTTCTGTACCTGTGCAACGAGGTGGTGGGTGGCCTCTGGCTGTCTGCAGGAACCTGTTATTGGGGTGTAGAAGGGCAGGTGTGGGAAGGGCTATGTACACACACAAATAAAACTGCACAGAATATTCCACTTACTTGTTTGTGTCACTGTTCCTGTTCCACCCAGTGGGAAGGGACACAGCCCTCTCACTCCCAAGGTGCCAGCATCCAAAGGGCTATGCCAGCCTCTCTAAATGGCAGTGCTTGCACATGTGCTTCTGGGGGTGATGATCATTACCTCTAACAGAGAGGTAATGAGACAGAGCTAAGCTACATTTCAGCTATTTGGAGTTAAAAGGACAAAGCTGGTAATTAATGTTCCCCCAGGCAATGTGGGATGCAGAGGCTGCTCCCCTGGCAGGAACACAAGTCCCTGTGAAGCACTCCAGCCATGCGTTCTACCCAATTTACAGTCACAGCTTCAACTGAAGAGACAAGAAAGACAGACCAGTTATTTTATTCAAAACTTTTAAAAAGTTAATAGACAAAAACTGATAAATTATTCTCATTGCATCAATGAGAGAGACGTCATGATGGTTTCCTCTTGCCCCCACAATTTGCATCACACAACTATCATGCTTTGTTCCCTACTAGCCCCCAGTTCTTTGAACTCGTACTACTGGATCAAACCAAGCCATTAAACCACATCTTGCTAGGTCGTGCTGGGATGATGCGTCATACAGCTCTGACAGGAGCAAGTGTCGGGTCTCAACATTCTTGGTGACAACCTGTCAAACAAGTTACTTGGGTTTGCTGTCCTGTAGCGTGTGCGCTAGCACCAAGGCAGACTATGCATATGGTGAAATTTGACATTCTGGGTATTGAGAAGTGAGACAAATTACTGCACTGCTTCAGGTGCCCAAGGAACATTCTCAAGTTGAAAACCTTCTGAGCACCCCCTCAAAACCAGAACCCAGTTCTCAGCCACCTGCACATTCCCCAGAACAAGCCCAGCAGGGTCAGAACGAAGGAGCCACTTGGAGCATTCTGTCTGCACGACATATGTGGCCTAGACAAGCCACCCCACAGCTAGTCACTATTCCGGCACCAGCAGTTTGCTCCAGTACTGCTGAACCTCTGCCCTGAGCTATCACCACATGACCACGGTGCTGGGATGTTTCTATTCTGAAAGCAAGGGATCAAAAAATGCCAATCAATGGGTGAAAGCACTAAAAAAAATATGTCAATACCAGAAGCACTTTCAGAAAGTTGCTGCTTTCCTTTCCTTCCATCTCAACTGATACAGACGCATCCTTACATCCTTCTACAGACCAAGTTTTAGTTAAAGGCTTTATGAAATTGAAAGAGATAGATTGTTCAGAATAGCTAAAGTACTTCCTGAGGATGCAGGAACACTTAATTTAAGCAGCAGTTAATTCTAGCACCACAGGTCTGAGGCAAATAATAGGGTTTTACCCTTTTTGCTTTATGCTTGCAACCTCCAGGCACTGTTTTACATGAGCTTGTTGGGGGCAGAGGGAAACAATGACACAACAAACATACATCCTCAACCACTTACAAAACCTGATGCCTTATCCCTTTGAACAGCAGAATACCCTGTCTATCAATCACCTCTCCTGCAGGAGCTGAAACAACCTGGTTCACCTTCAGTTTCAACTGCAGTAATACAAGGCTGATCCTTCCAGTTCCCACACCCACTGCTTTCCTGCACAAGAAAAATACCCACAGGAGCAAGCTGCTTTGGTTATAGAAAGTCACAACGGGGTGGGGGGAAGTCAGTGCTCCTGGAACTACTGAGCAGACATTCAATCTCTTTGTATTCCACAGCTCAGCTTTGAGGTTTGGGGAATACTTGAGAACTGGAGAGCCCCAGGCTTACAGATATACCTTCTTTTCTGGACTGGAAGGCAGATATGAATACATATAAAGGAGGCAAAGGGCTAAAGGACATTTTAAGACAGCATCACACCCCAACATAACAGATCAAAACCTAGTGGTACGGCAGCTGAATGTACTAGTGCAAAGAGGCTAGAGGCTGCTCCTGGAGAGCCATCAGTTCTGCACATTCAGGTGCGAGTGATCTTATCTGGAGGCATGAAACCTGTGTCACCCAGTGTTCGAAGTGCCACTCTTCCATTCGGACGTATCACCAAGTGAGTTATGCTGCCATTGTTAAGAGACATTCGCAGCCAGCCTTCTGGGGGGAACTGCAATGCTCTGTTACAAAATGAATAAAAACCAATATATTATTCATTCATTGACAAACAGTTGTATTAATGTGCCCTCACAGCATCCACAGCCAGCCTTGGACAAGGTATTTTTCTTCTGTGATTGCTGGGAGAACGCAGCACTGAGAACTGGGCCACTGCCAGCAATGCACTCACACAAGCAGAGTCCAGCAGATGGGTGTGATTACTGTAGACAGGATTAATTCAAATGGACAGAAGGCAGCAGCACCAATGCAGTCAGGTTGCTGGGAGCGCTCTGAGCCACCTCATAACAAACAGATAGATGGGATTGGTTCAAGCTGGTCACTTGGCCAGCGGAGGATCACAGAACCCTGTGCAGTTCAGGATGGGGTAGAGGAATGCCGCCTCCACAGACCAAAGGCGAACAGCACACTCTCACACACTATTTCAGCCTTATCAACACAGATAGATAGTACACAACAGCCAAGAAGAGGCAGTGAGATAAGGATTCATTCTAATTGCCCACATGTGCACCTGGAAGAAATTCACCAGAACTACTTTCCATCATCTATACTGCTCCCCAGAAGTGGCAAGAAAAGTTACCTTGTGCTTTTTGTACAAATACAGTGCCACAGCTAGCCTCCAGCTATTCTACAATTCCTAACTGAACAGCCTCAGGACTTCAGTCAATTGTAGTAAGCAGCTGGAAAAAAAAACATGTCTCAAACATGGTTTGCCTCAGACACTGAGAAATAATTTGGTTTTGGCTCTTATGACAGTCTTGTAGAAAAACTAAGAAATTAAGTAACAGCTACAATCTATTGTGCTATCAGATAGCCTGAAATAACAGGCACAAAACAGAAGTTAAGAAGAAACAGCAAAGAGAAAAAGTACTTCTGCCTAGGTAGCAGCAAGACAATCTTTTTTTGGCACAGGAAAGAATATTCTGTTCACTTGATCAATAATTTTAAGTATAGCAATTTTGAAAAGCTCTAAAGCAGTCCACAGAGCAGACAGGCTAGCATTTAACTAACTCAGCTAAACAGAGCTAACTGAAATTGTTGTAGGTATTGATCAGATTAAAGTATAATCACACCTGTCCTGCTCAAGAAAAATTATCTTACAGACAGTGCTTTGCTGATAGGGAAGAGGAACAGAACAGACTCAGCTGACTGGATACAGAGACAGGCAAAGCTCCAGAACTGCCTTCTCCTTCATGAACAACCTTGATGGTAGTGGGAAGACTCACTCTTGCTCTAATCCAATACTGGATGTTACTGCAAAACCACACTAATGCAATTTGAACATACTACAAAAATTTCCATTAGTAAACAATTCTCAAAACTAAATGAATCTTTCATTACGTAAGATCAAATCTCACCACCTCAAGAAGAGGCATACAGGCATGCTCTACTTGCTGTCTTTTCCAACAGTCCACACAAGCACTGTCCTTAGTTTTATGGGAAGCAGAGCCATATGGTTTTAAAGAGACTATTTGGGCGTACAGAAAGGGTTTGAGTCTCACCAATTCAGTCATTTAACTCCAGAATTAGAATGAAAGTGTTTTAATTTTCAACCGTGTCCTGTATCTGCAAATGAATCCTGTGATGAAGTTGCAGAAGCAGCTGCTCACGATGCAAGCACTGATCTCCAACCACTTCAAACAAGCCAAATCAAAAAACACATCCCCTAGCTCAGCAGAGCCATAAATCACCACTAATTCAGTAGAACCATGAGCTTTAAAAGAGCAGAGGAACATGCAATGCAGCACATACCTGCACACGATATAGCGGATCACGTTGGCATGGCAGACAAAGATCTCGTAGCTGTCCTCTTCCTGCTTTACATCAGCTCTATGAATGAAGTTTCGAAAAGCTGCCTCAATTCGAGCTCCATCTTCATAATACTGCTAACGGCACAGAGGTCAGAATTAAGGATTTTAAGTTATTTATTTTAACTGTTCTCTACACTTACTGGAGAGGAGAAAAGTATGCGGTTATCTAAGGTCTGTGATGAAAAGCATCAGCTCGGACTCTGTACCTTATCTCTACAGTCAATATAAAGCCTATGAAAAAAAACCCAATAAAACAGAACAAGTAAAGAAAAGAAAAAGTAAAAAGTTACCACAGCTTCTGGTTTCCAGTGAGAGACTGGAGGGTCTGGTTCTATAGGTGCTCCCTCTCTCAGAAGATCAGTACTAACTTTTTTGACTCCTGAAATATTAAATGCACATTCAGAAAGCAGTTGTTACTCCATGTGCCACTGCAAACAGGCCCACAACTCTACAATCAATGCATTTCTCATATTCTTTCTTTGAGGAAGTCTTCCTCTCCATCCTAAAGACCATCTTAGTCTACATGGTTCCTCCTAAAGAGCGTGAATCTCTCCAACACAACTGGTTTGTCATCAACAAGACTTAAGTTTATTCCAACTGAGAACAGCCAAACCAGCTTGGCACAGCAAACTGAGTCTTCCCAGTCTGCTGCATTTTGCAGAACTGCACTTGCAAGGATGTTAATCTAAAGCTGTGTGTCAGTTAATGCTTACTGCTAATTGGAGACAAGCAGAATTAGGGTTGTTACTTTCTTTATAAACACAGACATTTACACAGGGCTGGAAGCTGACTAAACATCTCAACCTTAAGGACAAGCTCAGAATTCTACTGGAAGTACTTGTGAGGATCAGAAGACAATGAAAAATCAAGGGAAGTCACTTACCTGGGAGATGCTTGCTTATAATTTCAGTTGTCTCGGTTGCTCTAGTCATGGAGGAGTGGATAATCTGATCAAATTTTATTCCCAAACTTGCCAGCCTTTTTCCAGTAAGTTCGGCCTGCTCTCGACCTTAAAAATTATATTCATTATATAAATTGGTGACACTCATGTAAGTGCCTCACACAAACTACCAAAAGAGCTGTCCAGTAGACATCAAAGGCCTCCATTTCTGTCAAGTGTTTTCGTTTCAAAAAGTAACTGGAAAGCATTTTTACCAGAGGCACCACTTATTCCTATCAAGCCTATCGGCTGGACAATTTCAAGTCATATTTCATCAGTAGGAAAAATCAGTTGCTTTGGGTTTTTTTAATAACACAAACAAAATTACTCAGAGCTTTCACTAAAGTATTCAATCCTTGTCAGCTCCATCCCAAGGGAGCCACTTCCAATAAAAGGTAGTGCTGACCCAAGCCATCTGCTATGTTCACGGAGCACAGAAGATGAGACTCTGACAAACAGATGTGCTCAGACCTGACAGTGCATTTTTCATAAAGGCAACACCAGCTCCCAGCACTCAACAACAGTACTTGCATAACCAAGGAAGGCTTTATTCCATCTTCCATCCTTTAAGAAAAATCTATCCCAAAGTCAGCAATGAAGCTAAGTTTAAAAGCCTTGGCCCTGGGGAATTATGCCAGCTGGTATGAAAATCTGCTCAAACAATCTCAAGACAATTTGAGATTTCCTTTGTGAAGTTTCTTTACAACTGAGTGTGCTTAGAGCTCTGTAAAGCAGGTTTTATGCTTGGATTTAATGGATCAAAAATGAAAAAGACAAACTTATTCATGACACCCTTCTGGCACAAAAGATCCAGAAAGTAGATTAAGGTTTGGTAGTGAGACCCAGAACAGAGCTGAGTTACTGACCTGTACTCATCAGGATGGCAGCACATGAAAAACAATATTCATTAAATGCAAAGCATGATGAGCTTCTTAAGTCATACATACCAAGTGGGGTCAGAGTTCTGTCTTTATCAGCCCGGCCATCCAAATTATACTGAGAATGACGGATAAGGAATATGTGCCTGGTGGCTTTTGCTTTGAAGTGACTTAAGCGTGAGGAAAGTTCTTCTTCTCCAGTTTCTTCATTTTTCTTTTTAAGGTTGATAAGAGCCACTGGTTCACGTCTAAACAAACACATTTAAAACACCATTTTTAGACAGGGGATACTAAAAGGCATAGGAATCTTACAGATGGGTAGCATTGCCTTATTTCTAGATATAGCTGAAGTACTAAAATTGACTGTTTAGCCGTTTACATCTCAAAACAGATTCAAACCATTGTGCAAGAGCTATAAACAAAAGCCTGCATTAAAACAAAATTGTGTCATAGGCTGAAAGGTGTAACTGACACAGAAATTTGCTGTTTAGTGACAGCCACCTCTCAATTAATTCTTTAATTGAAAGAAATTAAAGAAAAAAAGGGGGGAAAAGGGCAACAGAAAAGCAGACAGATGGTGTACACTAAAACACAGGAAAGCTACAGTGTATCTGGACAAGAAGACGATAGACACTAGCAGAGTTTGGATTTGAATTCCTGTTGATTGGAAGCTGCTCTTGGGATTTTCACTGATTTGCAGTCACAGGTATAACAGCGGGTTTTTTGACAAGAAAAACTAACCATGAATGATACCCATGTTCTGTATCTAAAAGGCCCTGTAATAACACCTAAAAAATTTGCACTTTATCAATCCCATTTACATCAAATGACTAAACCCCTTATGAAAACTCCAACTTTCTGCAGTGCACACTGAGAATTATTTTGCACCTTAATGTAGGTAACATCATGTTTCTCCAGTAACACGACTCTATTATTTATCTGGGAGTGTTTATTTATCCTTTTATCTTTTTCATCTCCCTACCCTCATGTCACGTTAGTCTTTCTTCCATTTTGTCACACCACACGTTAATACTTCTTTCTGCATACCATAATCTTCCCCCTTGCACATCACCCAGACAGTTAATACAGCTCCTGAAGAGGCTACCAGGCAGAGAGGATCTTCTCCTCCCTCCGAAATTATCACAGATTAGTGCTGCAGATCTCTCACTGCTGACACCAACACCGCACCACCATCATCAACCCTGCCTGTATCTTCCACAGATTAGTCTTCTGGTCCCCATTCTGCACTGATCCTCTATCACACTAGCATAAATCCTTTTGCTCGGTCCCTCCATCTCGGAGCATAAACCCTTTCCCTTGATCTCATACCTAAAGAACAGCTATATTTATTTAGTTTATACCAGACCTCACTTCCTCCATTATTATAATTAAACTTGAGGGGGTTACCTTTTACAGGTTGGTTTTTTTTTAATTAAAGAATATAATTTTTATTCAGCTTGAGACAAAGTCATAGAAAACTGCTGCTTCATGTACCTATTTTACAGTTCACAGCAAGACCGGCTTTAAAAATCCCTGCATCCATTTTGCTCTAGTAAAAGACACGGTTGCTATTAAATAATGAAGTTCAACCCATCCCTTAAGCTGTTAACAAAGTTCAGCAAGGCATTAAAGAAGAAATAATAGTCCAACAACAAGAACTTCCATTGCTATTTCAAAACGTATTTCTTTTCATTCAGTAGAAATTGTATTGCTGGAAAGATACATTAGGAAAAACGAAAAATATCTGAAAAAAATCAACACAGGGATTAATTCATCCTATGGCAGGAACTCCTAAAAAGAAATGCCTGAAAGTCCTGCCCTCTCCTCCCCAGCACCTCTAAAGTTACTTGACGGTAAAACGCACTTTGAAAAGCAACAGATACAAGTCACAAGAAGATAGCCAAGCTTAGTAATATTTTTAGCATAAGGTAGTTTTAGAAAGTTCATGAGCAGCACAACTTATAATACTGCCAAGACTTGCTTTAAGTAGGTTCTTTTAGGCCACTGAACCTCAGAAGCTGACAAATGCAGTTTTCTGCATTCCCTTGTAAAAGACATTGCCCAAGATAGCAGCTGGACAGAACTTTGCTAAAAAGCAATAACAATGTCAGGGATCATCTTTACACCTAATTAAAACAAAAGTACCATTTAATCCATACCAGTGCCCATTCCACCTATCTTCCAGAAAGCCCTACATGTCACTGAAACATATCAGTCAGCCTGTTTGAAAACAAGATACTTACGTTCTTTTGCTTCAAGCTTTAAAAGCCATCAGTTAAGAATACTACCTTGTTATTTGCTCATGACTCGGCTTTGTTAGCCATTTCCTGCTCCCCAGAAGTGGTCAGATGCTCTTTGTATTTAAAAGCCATTTAACAACTTTACATGCTAAGTGTTTCTGCCGGCTTCATCCAAAAATCAAAACTACACTTCCAACCATAGTCAAACCCATACCACACCGCGCGGTAGCCACTAAGTAGAAAACTAAAACTTAACCAATTCAGGAAGTGGAGATGGCGCTGTAACTGATGTTGTTGTCACAATCACAATTGCCTGAACAATTATAGCTAGATAACTCTTAATAGCAGTTACAGATACTGTATTATATCACCATTCATCATAGTGTGCACACAGTGGAAGTATATTGTGTAAATGTCACAGATCAGTTTTAGTTTCAGACTCTGAAAGTACTTTAGAATCCTTAAAGAAAATAAACCATTTATCAGAACCAGAAAAGCTGGGATCTGCAGTTAAACAAATAGCTTCAGTATCTCCCTCAATGTAACCATGTAACCAGGTAAAGCCTTATTTATTCAAAGTTTTATTTTTATAATCAGGGTCCATACAGCCCTATTTATATGAGCATTTAATTTTGCAGCATCTCAAAAAAAAAATCAAAACAGGATGGATTATACAATAAAAATCTGTTAATGCTTAAGTTTGGATTTACTATGATTAAACTGGAGCCTGACATAAGTCCCCCTGGGGAGATAATTCTACCAGACGGAAGCTAAATGAGCCAAAGCTCAATACAGATATTCGCACACTCTAATTAAAGAATCAGGGGAAAAAACCCAAAACATAGTGAACCCTTGGATGCGTGAATTTCTGATGAGGAACCCAACTAAGTCAGGTTCAAAGCAACATTACCTTTTACAAAGATTTAATATCACTAACTTGCCGTTAGATAGCAGCAGCAGTAGTGGGCCTAAGACATGCCTAGCATGCGCAAGCCATTTTCATCTGCAAGGGTGCTGTTATTAAACCTTAGCCTGAACATAAAGCAATACTGAGATATGGTTAACACTGTGTTAAGAAAAACCAAACAGGCACATCTTCTACACCGTGCTCACACTGATCACTGCCCGAAGGCTTTGTGATCTTGCTGGATGAAAGCATGAGAATAAAGGGATCTGCACATCCTTACAGAGAGGAAAATCTCTGACCAGTCTAAAACAGAACACAGCGAAGGCAGCCTCCCTCCAGAGTGCTCAGGTGCTCCAGAATTGTGAATATTCAAGAACTTCACTATATGGAACCGCTGATCACCTCAGCTTCCACCAGGAAACGAGTTCCGCGCACCCCTGACTCGGCTCTGGGCGGATGGGCCGCGGGATGGGCTGGGTCAGCGGGGCCGGCACAGGGGCTCCCCGGGCGCGCTGAGGCAGCTCCCGAGGGGGACCCCAGGGCCTCCCCTTTCCCCCCGTCCCGTCAGAGGAGCGCCTGCCCCGCCCTTGAGCCCGCAGACACCCACTTCTCCAACACGGCTCCGACGGGCGGATTTAAGGGCAGCTCCCGCCGTCTCCCTCGCGGCGGGGGTCGCTCGGCACACCCGCCTCCCGGCAGCGTGGTCTCCAGCCAGGCGGGGGATGGAAGCCCGCCCCATCATCGCAGCCCCACCGCTCCTACCTGTCCCAGTTGCTGTCCCAGTAGCCGCTGTTAGCGGCCGGTCTCTCGATCCAGCCGGGGGCCGGCGGGCAGGAGGCGGAGGGCGGCAGCAGCAGCAAACCCGGCGGCGCCGCGGCGGCAGAGCAAGGAGAGCAGCCTGACGGTAAGTGCACGGGGCGGCGGGGGGCTTCGTGCCAGGGGGGCGGCGGGCAGGGCCTTCACCGCGAGTGATTTTGGTGTGGAAACACTGCTAAGTGAAGATCTCCGGGGAGGGTCAGGGTTCTTCTACCCGGACAGAATTCCAGTATCGTTATCCCTTTGATCCCGGTGGGTCTGGGATGAGCGGGAGGCAAGGGTAGACGCGTGTTCCAGAGGTCCTAGATGTGAAACAAGCGTCCTAAGGAAACTTCCTCGTGTGGTAACCCCCATCCACAACCTCTGTACTTGGAGAAGCGCTCACAGGTTGGAAAAGCACAAATCTGAGAAGATGGGTCGTTGCCCTGCCAGGGCAGAATCTTTCGTTTTTCCCCAAAGAGGTGTCAGAAGGTGTTTTTCTGTGCCAGAGTGTCCAAGTGAAGATTTATGATGGAGAAATCATCATAGAATGGTTTAGGTTGGAAGGGACCTTTAAAGTTCATCTAGTTCCAACCTCCTGCCTCAGGCAGGGACACCTTCCTCTAGGTATAGGTAAAGATTTTAAGTTTCAGTCTGAAGATGATCTTACATTTGCTTTTAATATTAGTAATTAAATATAGCTGACTCAATTAAAATGTTCTTCAGTATCCTGTTTACAGACATTAATATCTTTTGTGTGCCTGGTGACCTCATCTGGAACCCAGTTTGCACTTCTGGACTCCTCAGTGCAGGACAGATGTTTAAACACAGAAGGGAAATCAAAATAGGTTTATGAAAGTGGCTGGGAATAGAAAAGTTTGTTTAAAAGGAAATAATAAAGAAGATAAATGAGCAGATAAATAAATTGCAGCGATAAAGGAGAGGCAATAAACATGCTTATAGCTGCAAGCATTGGCAGGGTATAAAATCCACAGGAACAAAAAGAATAATGTAATGTTATACATCCTTGTTAACTGTTATTACATGGTGGAGGTTGTTGTCTGTATTATCACACACAGCCTGATTTATCTGTTGGTGGATTTATGTGTTGGTGGGCACAATTCCCTGTGTTTCTGGTGAGAGGGATGTTTGGAAGGAGCAGGTGTCGGAAGGAGCAAGTGCAGGTCAGTCATTGCTATGTAGGTACAGTTTTATGGGGGACAAATGCCTTCAGCAGTTTGCTTGGTTATCAAAATCAGTTGTTACAAATGAAACATGCTGTTACTGTTAGTGTATTGTGTACTGTTAGTGGTATGTCATGAAGCTGGTTTAAATTTGCAGTGTCCTGGGGAATTGGCTGCAGGGCTGTGATGGCTGAGGCTGGAAACTTGTCCAAGCCACCTAATGCAGCCCCTGCCAACCCGGGTTGGAGGGGCAGGAGCAAACCATGGGCTGAGCAGCATGTCTGGGTGGACTAGAGATGGTGGGTTGCAAGGTGCAGCAGAACAGAAGAGTGCCTGTGTTTCTGAAATACTTGCTGCTTGCAGGGCTGAGGACACAGGCTGTTCGTTGAGGGTGGTTTTCACTGTTGATATTTGCTGGCCCATGTGCCATCTGGTAGCATCTGCAAAGCAAGAAACTGTTGTGTGTTATGTTGGGGTCACTGGGTGTGCATATGTCCAGCAGAAGTCTGAAGCTTTCAAACACGATGCATCAGACAGACAAAACCAAGCTAATTTTAACAGCTGTTTGCTCCAAGCCATTGCCTGCATCAAGGAAGCATTGTGAAAAACAATTCTCATACGGAGTGTAAGCTGTAAAACAATGTAAATTTTCCCCCTGTCTCCTGGGAGGTTATATTTGTTCAGCGCCACTCAAGCTGACATTAGGATGTTCTGAGTAACAAAGCTGTAGGGCATGTCCTTAGCTTTCCGTCAGATGTTTTTTCTTGGTCTGTAGCTGTGCTCAGGCAGAACCTCTTCTTGCAGAGGGGATTTTTGGACTAAGTTTGGGCTCTCAGAAAAGCAAATCTCTCCCCAAACTGAAATCCTGTGTTATGCAAACTGTGGACATGAGATGATGTCCAGCAGCTGCAGCCTCGCTGTCTCTGTTCTGCTGCTTTCAGCAGAGGAGTGGGAGTTTGTTCCCATCTTCCTAGGACTGCGTCTGCCTCTTCTACATCCAAATAACCATTTAGGATCATGGCTTCTGGAAATCTTGGAGGATAGTGGGAGCTGGAGTATTTCTCATCTGTATGTACCCAACAAGAAAAGAATATGATATTTTCTCTTTGGTAAATGAATCTTAAAACCACTGTGTTGTCTGTTTTTTTGGAAGGGTTATATCAGAGGCTGTTATGAAACTGCTGCTTGCACAGATTATTGATGCTCTCTTAAGAAGCAGCAGTGCAGATCAGTGGTCTGTGGTCTGTGTTGATTTTTGCAATGAGATTCAAGATGGACTTACTAGTTTTAGGCTGGATGGTTTGCTGTTTGATTCCTGAAGATCTGTCTCTGGACATGAGTTACCCATGGAAGCTGGAATTCCTTTATTATACGTGAGGGAGAGGTAAATAGAGAATGTACTGCAGGGTATCGACTCAGGGAACATGCCATGTCTCACCTGAAGAGCAAGAAACCTCTCTGATGGTATGCTACTTCCGAGTGTGGGTTTCCTTCTGAAGAATGCTCTGGTGTCTTGTCAAGATACAGCATGACTTGAAAAACGCTGGCATTTGCATTGCGTATGTTGAACACATAAATGAACAAGTGCTGCAGATGGGAAGAGGGGCAGCTTACATGAAGTAACTTGGTATTTTCTGCTGCTGTGCTCTGCGTCTGACATGACGTGAGGAACACAGTCTGAGGCTGCATGTTCTCTTCTGCTCTGGTGCTGACTGCATGGCAGAAACTGCCTGAAATCTCTTACAAGGACCAAATCATCTCTGAACCTTTGTACACATGGACCAAATAAAGAGAGCTCCTAAGCACTTTTGGTGGAACTTTCCATTTGAAATAGGAAGAATATCAATTGACTGTGTTAATAATCAGGATTTCAGTTGTTTGATCTCCGATTCTTTTGTACCATAGCTGCAGCATCACCCTGCCAGTGCTAAAACCACATGCAAACTCATGATATCAAAGCTGCCTAGACACAGTCCAGGCATTTCTGGGCCTCTTCTGACTGCCCAAGCCTCTTCTGAGATCTCCAGCCTTTGCATTTGAGTCTTTTGCCCAAACAGTCCCTCATTGCATCCAGTGGAGTTGACCATTGTACTTTTGGGGTCTCAGCTAGAATTGTAAAGCAGATACTGAAGTTAAGCTATCTGGCATAACCATGCTGTGTTTAAGGTGCTGTGAATGTGTAGAAATCAGGAAAAATAATGTGCATTTTGAAGTTGAATAAATGAACAAGCATGTTGCCCTGCTTTAGTCACTTTAGCATGGCCCAGTAAGCTCGCCCACTGTCTGCTGCTTTATTTATATAGTGCCTTATGTAATAAACATGTAGTTGATTACCTAAGCCTTGATCAAATTATTCTTGGTTTATTCATGTTGCTGGGCAATGTGTCATTTACTGTGAGTGCTGGTAGCAACTTCATAGTCTCCAGAAAGTTTGAAATCCACAAAATGAATGTGTGTGTCCAAACCAACAAAGTTTCTTGCTCATGTGCACGCTGCCTTTGTGCAAATTCTATGCACTCACCTGCCACCCTATGACTTTTGTTCTTCTGTCACCCCTTTGCATCTCAGACATGGTCAAGAGTTACCTACAACCATGAGTAAACAGCTCATTTTGCCATCACTGGCAATGTATTCCTGTGAAACATGAGCTGGAATATTTAGCTGCTAAAACTGTAACTGCTTTTGCTCATGATCAGTATACAGACAAAAATATTTTGAACCATTTATTGAATTTGGTCCACAGCCGGCTTGTCAAGAGAAATGCATCAATTTCTGTTGCTTGTCTGGGTCATGTCCCCCCGAGCTTTGTTGTCACCGTGGTTTTCACAGCATGTCTTCTCTGTCTGTGTACCTTCTTCTAGCCTCGGTGAGCCCGGGGCTTTCCCACAGATTTGATGGTGCCACTCGTGTCCTGTGGGAGGTGGAAGGACAGGCTGCTGTCTTCTGGCATGTTTGCTTAGCTTATCCCTGCAGTACGCCTTGCTGGTGCCTTGTCATTAATTTTGCTTTGTTGCAAGCTGACAACAGCCATTATTTTTGTTAGTGAAGAGACTAAATGAGGAGTTAATATCATGGTGAGGCTGATTATCACCTCAGCAGAGCCTATGCAAATCTAATGCAGGTCATAACGCCTTGTTTTCCATTGAAGTTTTGTGCCTCCATCCTTAGCTGAGATGTGGTTTAATTTGTTTTGTTCCTTACTGCTAATTCCAGCTGTAATAGTCAGCTTCTGCACACGTCTGTTCCTGCCTTGCTGGCTATCAGCATTGTGGAAAGAGATTAGCACTGCCGTGGTTTGAATTTGGACCTTGCATGTAGCCTGACTGGCTAATAGGGATGCGGTTAGTGAGAACAATGGCCCCTTGTATGGGGAGGGGGCATCACTGTCTGTGGGACTGATAAAGCTAATTAATGCTGTTAATAAACATCAGGACATCATTGTGAGATGCTTTGACTCTCTAGCATTAAAAAGCTCATCAGTGGGACTAAGCTGGTGAGCCTGAGTGCAGTTTTTTTTAGCTATCTTTGATTTTAGGAATAAGAAGAGGAGCATTTCAGGGGGAGGATTGTGGAGGAATGAGATGTGGTCACTGCACTACTGGCATTTGGCCATGTTCTGCTCAGTGCCAGCTCAGTGTTCTCCTCCCTGCTGGGAAACCCTGAGAGGTTTTAGAAATGTTTGGAAATACAGATCTAAGAGCTCTTGTTGTATGAAATCTGTGGTGATGAAAGGAAAGGAGTCAGAGGATTTCCTATGCAGCTGTATATAACTTTCAGTAATATTTGTAGTTTCAGAAACTTTCATGCCCCCTCCAGGACTTTGTTCAGAAAACTGTAAGTTCTATTAAATTCTATTTACCACACCAATAATCTTGTAAAAGCTTCTGCATTTTATTTTGTCAATTCTGACACCAGTTTCCTTTTAAACGTGATACTAAACCCAAATGGCCTCATCACTTTTTCCAGACCTTTCAGCATTGTTTCTAGACAAGTATAAGCTTCGGAGAAGTGGAGAATGTTTGATTTATTTAATAAAACTTTGTGTCTGATGATATTCTTTGAGGAACACGTGAATCAACTCTACTGGGATAACCTGTTGATATGTGTACTCACTGCTCCTCTTCCTGTTGTGCATGTGGACATGATGCAGTGTGTTTGGTCCATACACAGTCCAAGCATGGGTATTTCCAGTAACTTTGTGTTTATTTCTTCAGGACATTAGTGATGTAATGGAGTCTTAAAGTTCATTAAGCAGCTTCCAGCCAACAGATTTAGTTTTTGGGAAGCAGATGCTGGTTTTAGTGGGAAATATGAATTTCCTTTGCAGTTTCTCTTTGCAGATTTCTAAGCTGCAGGGAGCAACTCACGTGCCACTGTACATGCTCCCTGTTGCACATTACCTTCATGTGCCGGTGCACAGTGTGATGATGTCCAGTCTTCTGGTAAAGGCTGTAAAATACACTTAGGAGGTGCTTATTTCTCCCCTTCTCATTATCGAGTGTGAGAATATTTGCATGCAGCTTTGGAGTCTTCAGTACAGGAAAGACATGGACCTGCTGAAGATGGTCCAGAGGAGGGCCACAGAAATGATCAGAGGACTGGAGCATCTCTGCCATGAGGAACAGCTGAGAGAGTTGGGCTTGTTCAGCCTGGAGATGACTCCAGGAAAACCTTATTGCGGCCTGTCAGTTCTTAAAAGGGGCCTATGAGAAAGATGGGGAGAGAGTTTTTAGCAGGGCTTCTTGTGATGGGATGAGGGGTGATAGTTTTAAACTGAAAGAGGGAGATTTAGGCTGAGGAAGAAATTCTTTACAATGAAGGTGGTAAAGCATTGGCACAGGTTGCCCAGAGAAGCTGTGGATGCACCATCCCTGGAGTCATTCAAGGCCAGGCTGGATGTGGTTGTGGGCAACATGATCTAGTTGAAGATGTCCCTGCTCATTGCAGGACTAGGTGACCTTTGAAGGTCCCTTCCAGCCCAAACTATTCTATGATTAAATTCTATGTTTCTGTGTTTGATTCTACAGTGTTGTGTCCTAGAAATCTGCCTTGAAAACACTGCTGTCTTCATGGAAAGCATTTGGTTCTTTCTCAGTTGAAATAAGCCATTTTGAGCAGCACAAAACTCCACTCAGCAGTGTTTCCACAGGGGACCTCCTAGCCATTTTTTGAAAGTCCACCAGTAAGAAGATACGTGTAAACCAGAATAGCGTATCCTTTCCCCACTGCAGTACTGGTGCTCCCAATATGGAGGTGTACATCGTTTCCAGCATCCCTAAAACTTCTGTGAAGTCTCTTCACCTCTTTTGCCTTTGCTGCTAACTATTTTTAACTTGAGCTAAATCCAGTGTTCCTGTAGCTTGGCAGTCTGCTCTGGGGAGGCAGCACCTTGTCCTGGATGCTCTGAGGTGTGTTGTTTAAAGACACATGGTACCTGTGCACGGGGCTATGCTTCATGCAGGCTGCCAGAGAGGGTCTGGAGGGGCTAGAGGGCCTTTGGGAGATGGAGATGCTGGAGGAGTTGGAAATGCTGTAGAGGCTGGTGAAGACTGGAAGGGCTGACATCCAAGTGACCTGTGGCTGTGACCCAGATTTTTATTCAGTGAGTGTGAAATGCAGCATCCAAGCCAGAAATCCTCAAAGCCAGAAGCTGTTTAAACCTGTCTTGACACGGCATCCTTCACTTGGTTACCTAAAACATTGTCATTGCTGACAAGACTTTGTTTCCTGTATCTCCCCTGCTCTGGGAAGATAAGCTGCAGCATTGCTCACTCATGGGAACCAGTTGGCCCACTGTGATACCTGACAGAGTGATTGTTCAGAGGTTCTGAGGCCATCTCAATGTTTTAAGGTGAAACTACAATATATTGTGTTATTTGAGAGATAGTGTGTATCTGTGGCAGCATAGAGGCATGCCCAGGTAGAGCAGTGGTATGGAATTTGGTGATCCAGCAAAGTGGAGCCTTTTCTCTGTCTGCCCTTGTGCACCAATCCAGCGCTAGTCGAGGTCAGTGCTTGTTGGATGCTATCTGAAGGTAGCAATTTGGCTTAAGGTTTATAGCCACTATTTATAAGTCATCAGGGCTGATCAGTTGTGAGGCATCCTTGTAGGGATTATGGGATCTGCGTGCAGGCTTTTAGATCTTGGTGATCCCTGAATGGAGAAGGGAAGGTAACCCGACCTACCTAACCGAAGAAAACCAGGGCAAGATGGGCCTGCAGTGTTGTCCTGAGATAACTGAGCTGACAGAGAAGAGGCAGGAGACGGAAATTTTAGCAGAGAGAGAAGGTGTTCTCAGTGGAGCATCCCTTGTGGAGGATCTTCATGCTGGAGGCTGTGGTGGTGACTGAGGTCAGCCTGGGTTAAAACAGGGCCTGATGCTGCAGCATGGGCAAGCCCATGCACATCCCCTGGCATGCCCCAGCACTGCAGGGACGTGAGGGTGAGCACTAGCACCTCTCTTGCATGGCCATCCCACTCTGAACTGAGCTGGTGTTTTGTATCTCGTGATGTGTGGCACTTCTCCTGTGGAACATGAAGGAGCAGGGAGGTGTTTCCAGCAGCTCCTGTAGTGGGGACTGTGTGGCTGGAGGAGGCTGGCTCTGGCTGGAGATGCAGTACCACACAGCTGCTACCTGCAGAATGATGGTGAAGCAGGAGCCCTGGTCTCCTGCAGATCAGATTGAAGCCTGATGGAAGCTGGAAGGGAAGACACATGGTTTAGAACCTGTAGGTACAGGGTCCTCAGCCTGCTTTGAAATGGACTTGGCAAGCTCTGAACAGAGTGATTTTTGTGGAGAAGAGGGGTGGAGAGAGCTCTTGCATTACGTATGGGACAGCCCCTGAAACTTCAGCATGGGCAGCCAGCAGCAGAGCCACTGTGGGTTTGTAGGAACAGCGTTGTATCAGCTAAAGGCTTTGTCTGCCCTGCTCTACCATGGTGGCTTTACTCTGTGTCAGCACTTTACTGTGTCCTTTTTGATCCCCTCTGAATAGCCAAAAGGCAGATTCACTGTGTGTAAGCACTCCTTTTAGGTCTGCCCATGCAGCTGTGCTAACTCTGCCCACAGCTTTGTTTCTGGCTTTCCTGTGAACATTAACTCCCCAAGCCCATAGTTACATTTGCGAGTCTTCCATCCCCATCTTCTGTTTGTTGCTCAATTAATACACTCTTAGTGTCCAATGAACCTGTGGGGGCAATAAGAGAGGCTGATTTTAGTGTGTCTGCCCAACAGAAATGCAGGGGAGCATTATATACTGGCAGTGAGCTCTGACTCTTGCTGATGCTTCCTCTGAAGGGCTTAACTACATCCAGAGTTATTCTGCAGCACCTTCTGCAGTAGCTGTCACGCTCTTCACTTCCATTGTGCTTTTATCAGGCTACATTTTCTACTGTGATAACTTAATAAGCACTTGTACTTCTTTATGCCTTTGTTTAATGATTGTGTGATGAATCCTGTCTCAGGTTGCTGTGGGTTTTGTGTACTGAAGGCTACCTGACTTAAGAGAGCCCCTGTTCCTTTTTGCAGGGAGCATCACTTTCAACTGAAAAGGTCTCTGGAATGAACAAGTAACACCTGTTTTTGTAATCCTGTAAGAGACTAAGATAGCCAAGGTTTTCAGATGAGATACTCCACTAGTGCCTTCAGTGCTGTCTGCTGCTCACAGCATTTTATGTGTTCAGGGTGTTCCACGTCAGGACTTTCCTCACATTTTGTTAGGGATCTGGGAGAACTCCCTGTATGGCACTTTCCAAATCAAGCGGTTTTCCTCATATGAAATGGGGAGGTGATTTTCCTCTGAGGCAACACTCCTGCTTGCTCACAGGAGCTTTCTGGGAATACTTAGCTGCTGTTTCCATGCAACAACCAATTTTCCTTCTCTGACATTCATTCACTGGATTTTTGGATTGGAAGAGTGTGTATATAACCTTTCATTTGCATAGATCTCATCAACAGCTCCATTTCATTACCTTCCAACTCTCTTTTGCTTTTTTGTTACAGATAAACTGTGTGACTTTCCCCCACCCTGACATAATGCCAGAGCAGCAGTTGCTGAAACCTTCTGAGTGGAGCTACTGTGATTATTTCTGGGTAAGTAGGCAGCCAGCCACATGCCATATTGCAGCTCTTGAGCTGCTGAAAAAGTGGAACAAACAGCTTGATTTGTGGTACAAAGTAAAGGAGAATTTGGGCTGAAATGCAGCATATTAGGGCAGCACAAGGGAGACTGAAGACACCAGTGGAAACCATCTCAATGGTGTCAAATGTGAACGATTATCAGAAGAATGTCCAGAAAGGCAAAGTCAGCTTTCAGGAGATGATTTTGGTCAGTAAATGGGGAGGATGTAGGAGAAACTACACATCTCGAAATACCTCAGCCAAAAGGGCTGTGCAGCAGAAGGTGGCTGGCAAGCAATGATATTTCACTGTTTCCCAGAGCATGAGAACTAGAAATGCATGAGGAAGCTGGGAGTATCACATTTATAACAAGCAAATAGAATCATAGAATGGTTTGAGTTGGAAAGGGCCTTAAGCTCATTTAGTTCCAACTCGGCCATGGGCAGAGACACCTCACACTAGACTGTGTTTCCCAAGGCCCATCCAACCTGGCCTTGAGCAGTGCCGGGGATGGGGCATTCACTTAGATTCAATACCCTGCATTTGAAGACAGCCAATTAGAAATGGAAGCTCAGATCTCAGTACCAAATTCAGATCTCTACCTTGCTCAAATGTATCTCTGGGTTAATCCATCAGAAAGATAAAAATCAAGTTGCTGAATTTGGTGAAGGTCCTTTACAAACTTTCTGTTAAATTGGAAAACTCTCTCCTATGGAATATTCTGTAGGACAGATGATAAATGACTTTTTAAAGGATGAGGTTTGAGGATGACAGGCTCCTAAGTAGCTATTAAATGGAGTAGTTTTAATGCAGGCTTCAGCATGGGAAGTCTCCAGTGACTGTGTTTCTGTGTGTGCCCTCTTGCACTTAGCTCTGCTTTCAGGATCCTGAATCAGATTAAAATGGTACAATAGTCCTTCAAGTGTGGAGCTGATAGAAAAAGGCTCTTCTACTGGGAAAGTTTTTTTGGGGTGGGTGAAGTGCTACCTCCAGAATGAAGATTTTCTGAATTCTGGGTGTGTTTTCAGTTATGGGATGTTGAAGCATTTCCATTTCAAACAACAAAATAAGAGTTTTACTTACAAAAAGTGTAGCTGTTGGAGGCACAGCAGCACTTCCCCTCATGTGTGCTCAGTGTTGGTATGATAACTAATGGCAAGTTGTAGTAACTTGCTGCAATTCACTGACATATTTGCAAATTATCACATTTCCAAACCATTAGATTTTCTTCAGCTTCTTCCACTGTTGTGATCCCAATGAGCAATAAGTCATTCATGGTGTAGAGGCTTATGTTTTGCACATGTCTTGCAGAAGTCACTGCTCTGTTTGGTTCTTTCCATGTAATCTTGGCCATCACTTGGTTCCTTGGTTTTGGTCCAGTCTTGCTCTCAGTGAAACTGCACTGAAAGCTGCCTTCTGCAAACTTGTATCTTCCCGTAGCTCTGCTCCCAGGACTTTTCCTCTTGTTTGGTCTTGTCATCCGTGACTTGCCTTCCTTCTTCCATTAGCTCCACTCCTCCCATTGTCTTAGCTGCCCAGTGCCTGGTATCACACTTGGATTAATATGGCATTTTCCTTTGTGCAGATGTGCAGCACTTGGTGCATCAGAGCAAAACCTGTAGCCCTTTGGGAAGTGTTTTCCAGGCCTGTTTGTTGGAAGAGGGTAGGAAATTAAATTCTGAAATAGAGAAATGCAGAAAGATCAGAGAGAAAAGAGCAGAGAGAAAACTGACCTGGTCCTTGTAGCAACCCTGAAGTCAGTGGAGCAAAGGGTAGAAAAGGCTGTGTCGGAAACAGTGAAAGATGGGATGTGTAGTGGTAACCTGTTGAACAAGTTGCTTCTTTGCCCTGCTTTACAGCTGACCTGTGCAGACTGGCTGCATTTTTCTGAATGCAAGTCAGGGTTGAACCTGACAGTCTGTTAAAGGTTGTTTAAGGCTACATTACCCCTGGAAGGAGCAAGCAGTGTCCTCCCTGTCCCCCTCCTGTTCTCTTGTGCTGCCTCCAGGAGCCTTTCTCTACGCAGGGTGAGCCATTGGGGCTCATGCTTGCCAGAGCCAGCCCCAATGTTGTCAGATAGGAAAGGCCACAGGCAGAAGGGAAGGCAAGGTTGCTGCTTTGGGTCCAGCATAGTCATATGCTACCTAAAGATAACTGTAAAACTTCTTCTTCTTAGTATAAAAAGGAGTAAGAGGATGGGGAAAGAGAAAGTATTGGACTGTTCCTCTGACAGGAACTGAGGTGCTTCAACCATCAGCTGTGATCAGAGAGGGCTCTTTGGCCACCATTGCTGCCTGTTGCCCTGACTCCTTGGGCAGTAGCTGCTTGGAGCTACGTGTCTGTGCTTTTGATCCCCATATCTTTTCGTTGAACTTGCTTTTTCCTTCCAGGCTGATAAGAAGGATTCACAAGGGAACAATACAGTGTCGGGATTTGAGATTCTTCTTCAAAAGCAGCTTAAAGGGAAACAAATGCAGAAAGAAATGGCAGAGTTTGTTCGAGAAAGGTAATGAGCACTTTGCTATTAAGTGAACTGTTTATGGCAATATATATTTTTTGCTGATTTAGATATTCCTTTGGTACATTAATTAAACTGTGTAAAAGGTACGCTACCAATTCATAAAGAACATTTAATGTTCCTTTAATGTCCATCCACACTCTCCAACTTGTCTCTCCTGCTGTGCACACTGGCTGTCCATTTAGATAGAGGGAACCAAGAAGGTTTTAAATTGCAGATTCAGGGAGAAACCTGAGCATGGAAAAACAGGGTAAAGGTATTTTAAAGGAACTGTTTTGCCTGAAAAATAGAGAAACAATTTGTTGACATGGAGCATAAACACAATTTCCTTAGAGGAAGGTGTAAAAAGACATCACTTGAGACTTAAGCTGGATATGGAGCTGAAGTACATATAAAGATATTTAGAGTGAACCCCAACTCATAAAGGCAGATGTCTTTACCAGAAAATGCCAGAACACTATTAGTGGTCTGTTGCTCTGCTGACATGGGAAGTGCACTGAGCACCAAACAAGCAGTTGATAGATGCTCAGTTCAACCATGTACAGGAGATGATGTGACATCATTACTTGTAAGTAGTGTCAGTATTATTTGAAATCATTTGTCATGTGTCCAGGCCAGTGTAAATCATCTTGAGGATGACTCTCATAACTTGAGAACAACCCATAGGAAACAAGCAGTGTTTATTCCCAGGAGGAAGGCAGAGCACGCTGGTGCTCTTGTCCTTTTAAAGATATGGCAACAGCTGAGAAATGGAAAGGATAGTACAGACAATGAGGACAGTGATACAGGAGGTGCAGAGGGCCCAGCATCCACATGTGGTTCATGCTGCCTGTGATGTAAGACAGTCCAAGGGACAGTGGCCTCTTTGACTCAGTGTGACCAGAGAATGCAGATAGAAGGAAGGACCAGCTGACAAAGAAAAAATACAATTGAAAAATAGTCTTGCTAAGCTGGAGGATGAGGAGAAGGTGAGCAGAATTGTGATAGCCATGCCTGGGGAAAAGAGGAGGATATCTGCCCCAAAGAACGTTAATACATAAAGAAATCTGGTAGAAACGAAAGAAAGGAGCATTCAAGAGGGATGGAAAGTTGACATGAAATGAGAGAACAAAGAAAGAACAGCTCTGACACTGAGAAGAGGCATGTTTATGTCCTCAGTAGAGGAGAAGTAGGCATGTTGATAGAAGGAAAGGCAGAAAAGATTCACTGTGTGCTGGAAACAAGGTTTGGAATTGATTGTGAAGAGAATCTAGATGGGAGTTATAAAAAGATGAATACATTTTCCTTCTGTTTGGAACAAATGATTCAGGAGTGCTGTGTCTGGAAAAAGAGGAGGATGGCGTTGAGCTGGAGAAGTTACTCACAGAAATGAGAGCTCAGGCCATCAGGGGAACCTTTACATTTCCATCTCAGAGGGAAGAAGGACTGATAGGAAGAAGGACTCAGGGAATACAAGACTATGTTTAGGTGTTTTCATGTCCGGAAAAATCCTCTCCATCTGCCTTCTGGAGGTGAGGTTTAGGCAGCCGATAAAACAAGCTTTAAATAGGAAGCAGGGATGAGACGTGATAACCATATTTCTTCATCAGTTAACCAACAAGAAGCCACACTAACTGAAATTCAGTTTCTCAAGTAGGTTCTTTAAGAAGAGCTACTTGTAAATAGCAATTCTGTGTTTGTTCAGCACTTGTTGACAAAGGTAGGGTTATGATACAGACTTTGAATTTGAATAAGACAGGCCTTAAAACAGGAGATCAAGGGTGTGGGTGTGAAGGAAAGGAAGAATTACTTTAAATCAAAAGTAAAAATATGGTCCAGCATTTGCATTAAAACAGCCAAGAAAATATGCAGACTGCCCTAAATAGCATCAGTCTCTGAGCATGAGTTAGTAGCAAAGGAGCACAAGTTGGGCTTTTGGCCTCTCACTTTTTTCATCCAGCTGGACTGTGCTTGGAAAATGTAAATCAGATTATTTAGCTGCTGCCATGTTCAGCAGGTACTTGTAAGCACTTTCCACTCTGTCTCATCCTTTTGAGTCTTTCTATATTTTTGGCCACTACAACAAATGGACAAGATTTCTACAGTCTGTGTATTACAGGAAAAGTAATTGTGCTGTTGTTTGATAACTTCATTGTTGCCTTTTATTCTGGAGAAACAGTGTAAAAGGAGTCACAATCACTATCTTCATCCAGTGGCAGTTAAGTAGATGTCTGTCAGATACCCTCTATTCACCTTTTCTCCGTGTTCCCTCTGTTGTCTTAATCTATTTAGTTTCTTCTTGCATGGTAGTCACATCAGATCATCTTTGCCTCCCTTTGACGCTCTCTGATTTTTCTTCATCCATTGTAACAGCATGACTGAAAGTATTTGGGTGTGAGCACACAAAGTACTTTATTTCAAAAGAAGCATAAGAGCAAGGAATAAAACTCCAAAGAGCAACTAGAACTAAGTCAAGACAGCGTGGGTCAAAATGTACTTATAATGCTTCTGAAACGCACGGAGTGAAATTGGGAAACTTCTCAAACAAGTTAGTGGAAACAAGAAACACGGAGGGGGGTTTGGGTGTGAAGGTGGAGTAACTGAAATAGCAATGTGGATGTCTGGAGGGAGGCTTACAAGGCTCAGGAGTCCCTGTGTAGTGATGTGTTGGTGTTTCACACTCACCGCAGTCCAGAGCCTGCAGGATGTTTATATCAGCCATGACCAGCAGGCATATTTTTCCCCCTTTGGGGTATATCTTTGTCTTAGTTTTTAGCTTCTTCAGAAGTGTTCAAGGTGAACAATTTATATCTTATAATTTGGGCTGTTAGCTCTTAAACGATAAGCTTTTTATTGTCATTTATTATTGTTACTCCTCCTTGCCAGGCAGTCTGCCCTGTTAGCAATGCTACCCACCTGCAGTACGGGGAGCGTTTGAAATCCCAGACCCTGGGCCAGAGTTGGGACTGGGGAGGAGCTCTACCATTGAAGCCAGTGGCTTTGTGTGTGGGGTGACATGCTTAGGACAGGCACTGATGGCAACAGACTTGGTGTGTTTTATGTGTGATTGTGAAAATCGTTAGGCTTCCTTGTGTTGTGTTCAGTGCTTCCCCAGCTACAGCAGTGTCAAAGAAGAACTTCATGGGAGTTTAAAGACATTATTTTCACAGGACTGAGGCATGAATTCTGTGAGGATCTGTCTGTATGGGCTCCTCAGAGCACTCAGCAAGCCAGCTAGTTCCTTTGCACACCTCCCATCCACAAGAAAATCACTCAAAGGCATCCTTAAATCTAGCAGAAATAAAGTTGTGTGGTGAAGGATATAGACTAGAGCTTTTTTTGGGGACTCCTGGTAGCTGAGACAAAAGCAGCCCTGGCTTTAGGCTGGACCCTTAGGTATTCACCTCACTGAGATATTTGCAATTTTATTATAGTTGACCTGTGCTCCCTTTCCAGTCCATAGAAATTGCCACTTCTAAGACGAGATTAGCCTCATCATGAAGTAGATATTTAAAGTAGGTCAAGTGAAGCGTGCTTGGATCAAACCCTTTACATTGTGAGATCTTAACCACAGCATAGCCTTGGTGCTGAAAGCTGTATTTGTTGGTCTTGCTGCAGCAAGTGTGGGGAGCTGGCTTGGTTTTGTTCTCATGGGAGGGGGACGAAGAAGCCCCCACATGCTGGGCATGCTCTGTAGTTGTACTGTGCTGTACCAAGCTGGGTATCACCTTGGGCCTCAGCCAGCTGCATCCCACACAGTGACATGTACATCCTATTTTCAGCAGCCCAAAATATCAGACCTCTCTTAGCTGGCTCTAGGGATCCCTTTTGTTTCAAATACAGCCTGCCTAACAGTGCTTGCTCAACTAGCTACTGCCAATGGGCCTGCCAAAAATACCCCACCTTCTGTCCTCTCAGTGGAAGGAGGTGGATTTCTAACCAGGCTTTTCCCCTGCTTGTACATAGTTTAGCACAGAATCAGGAGTTGCTCCACCTGGATACCACTCAGCTCTCTCTTAGAGATGCTTTATTGAGCAAACTCATTTGAAAACCAGCCAAGAGCCAGTTGTTTGCCCGAGTTGGGATCATGTCTGCCTTGCAGATGTCCCACGAGGAGAACTCAGGGTAGTTGAAGATCATTTTCAGGCATGATGCATGTCACCTCTGCACCAGCAGCTGCTCCTTCCCTCCCTGCTGTGCAGCCAGCATTTATCCTTGTCCCCATGCTCAACCCATGTTCCCATAGTGGTTGTGTGCCAACAGCCTCCCTCTTGTGCACCTCCACTGCTGGCAAGCTCGGATCCTGTTCCTGTGTGGTGCTGCTGAGTGAACAGAGAGGAGGACAGGGTAGTGGGCGTGATGGGTGAATGGTAGGAGCTGCACCACCACTTGTAGGTGGCAGAAGTCCCTGCCATATCTTCACCAGCTTTGTCATCTGTCATGGGGATCAGGAAGCACTTGATATTCCTAGGAAAGATGCAGTCCAGAACCACAAACCTCATTTGGATTTCTCCTGCAGTGGTGCGTTCCTTAATCTTTGCTTCAAGGATGTGTGAGCTCACGTTTAGCATTTTAGCGGCAGACTGGAACACATTCCTCAAGTGTGCCCAGTTTTGCGAACAGTCCATGTTGCACAGCAGGAACACTTTGTCCTTGTTATTTGCTTTCCAGAACTGTAGCTTTTCCTTCAAAGTTTGTCACACATCTATCCATGCTCTTGCCACTGCATTTTTGGCATATGGAGGGGAGAGATGGAGCCTGAAATTGGTGCTGCCAAACCCTGGAGACTGAAAGCAAAATTCCTGTGGCAAAATGTGTTAAAATGCAGAGAATTTCTTGAAATGATGTGTGTGGGTTTCTGCCTTAAAGCTGGCTTACCGCTATCTTTATTTTCTCTGTGTGTGTGTGTGTGAGTGTAGGATAAAGATTGAGGAGGAATATGCGAAGAACCTGTCCAAGCTGTCTCAGAATTCCTTGGCTGCTCAGGAAGAAGGGTAAGTGTGTCTCTGTGACTTTTGCAGAAGACAAAGATTTTAACATAAAAAGCATTCCTCCCACACATGTGCATGTATTTTTCCTTAGCTCTCCCATTGAGTAGAGGTTTATTTAGCTCAGCATCCTGCATATGTTGGGGAAGATAGAACTGCTTTTCTTATTTTCCTTATGAAGATGTTTATGGTACAATTTTACGTATATGCATATATTTCCAATAACGTGTTTATGCTGCCCTTGTTCTAGCCAGCACTGGTTCCTTTAGAGATTAGCATGTAGAAGTACTAAACTACTTTGAATATGGAAGAATAGATGGAACATACTTACTGCTGAAAGTAGATCCATAAGGTCAGGCCAGTAGAATTGGAGCAGCACAGACCGAGAGAATGAAGTTCCTTCTCATCGTGGGTCTGGCCCTCCAAGAGAAGCAGCAGGTTGTCCCTTACAGCACGTTCATACTTCAGAAGTTATTAAGAAGGTATTAGGCAATGCACTTCACACGAGATTGCAGTTTGGTGGAACTAATGGAAAGACACCACTCCTGAAGGATTAGAAGTTGTTAGCTCTGTCTGTTCCAACACAAACCATCTAAGCACTGAAAGCCAAGCTTTGAAATTATTATCCTCATCCTAGTTCTGACACAGGGTGTTTCTACTAGCAGTGAAGCTCCACAAGGTGTTTGCTCAGCTTCCAGTAAGCAAGGACAGAAAGTGCAGGAGGCTAACTAGGCTTCTCCAAGCACCTCCCTTGACAATGGTTTCTGTTCTTCTTTCCCCTTTAGGGGAGGGTGCTAACCTGCTTCTAGCAAACTAAACCAACTTTCTTCCACATCCTCCTCCCACTTTTTTCTACCCCAAATAGGAGAAGGAGAAAATATCTGAAAAAAATGAAGAGGGAGGACACTAGGGGACAGTAGACGAAAAGAGAGGGAATGAGGACTGAAGCATAAAAAATGTTGAAGTAGGGAAGTAAGGGGACATGGACCAGAGTGCAGGGAGCTAGAACACTGCCCAGTGGTGCTCTGTCTGGAGGGGTGGCAAAGTGAGGGAATGGAATGAGGCCCTGCCATTATTTTTCTTCCTGGTGCTATGGTGGCCAGACTGGCTAAGGCCATGAAGAGGCTAGTGAAAAGATCCTGAGAACTGATGAGGCCCTGGAAAGGGGAAAGGTTCCATTTAAAGAAGTGAGGGAGAAAGAGCAGCTAACAGGAAGATTTGAAGGAGCCAGAAGTGAGACTGCAGCCTAGCACACTCAAAGTAAGCATTCACCAGGGTCTTCCTCTCATTCCTGGGAAGGTGTGAGTTGGGGGACCCAATGAACTGCTCTGTGAACATACCAGTTACCACTGCTGGTTTCATACTCTACAGACCATTTTCCAGCTTTGCTGTCTATGGAATTGACACAAAGTATGAGCTGTCCCTCCAAGGTCCTCTGCCCTCCTTTGGTGGTAAGAAGACCCACCATCATATGTATGTGAGTGAAACACAAGGGTGCTGAGATGGGACTGATTTGTGGTATTAGGATGGTTCTGTGCAAGTTGCTGTAAGTAAAGTGCTGCTGCATGTGCACAGAAGGTGATATGATCCATACATCCAATCAAGTCACTGTAGTTGGATAAGAGATGCAGAAGATGCTTAAGAGACCATCTTCACTGGAACAGATCAGACAAAATAGTGCCAGTGAGAGCTGACAGTGGGAGGGTACCTCAGGGTACTAGGAACTAGGGAAGGAGAAGAGCTGAGAGCATTTACATAGGTGAAACAATCTCAGGTTGTTTAGCTGTGGTGAGCACCATGCTTGAGGAGTCAACTCATTGGAGCAACCTCAGAGATGACAAATGAGTATTTTGAAATTGCAGATCACAGGCAATTTTTCAGGCTATCAGGAAGGAGCAAATCTGACTATAAAAAGGGCTGGGTGAAAGAAAGGAGGAGCTAGGAAGTTGTAGATCACTCAGTTTTGTTTAACCTCTGAAAAGTGGTAAACCATCAGGCTTTCTAGAAGCACTTAGTGGAAAACTAAGGTGATGAGTAATTATTGTGGATGCCTACAGAACAAACAACATCAAACCAACCTGCATTCCTCCAGTGATGGAGTAAAAGAAGAAGTCGGCGTCATAGCTCTTAATTTAGTATGGCTTTATGCAGTGGGAGATTCTTGTAGGCAGCAGGCCTAAATAAAGCCTAAGGTGCAAAATCAGGTAAGAATATTGCTACAGGGACTGTAGCAATAGGACAAGGGGGAACAGGTTTAAACTTACACAGGGGAAGTTTGGCTTAAATATAAGGAAGAAGTTCTTTACTGTGAGGGTGGTGAGGCACTGGCACAGGTTGCCCAAAGAAGTGGTAAATGCTCCATCCCTGGCAGTGTTTGAGGCCAGGCTGGACAGAGCCTTGGGTGACATGTTCTAGTGTGAGGTGTCCCTGCCCATGGCAGAGGGTTGGAACTGCGTGATTTTAAGGTCCTTTCCAACCCAAACCATTCTATGATTCTAAATAACAGAGATGCCAGTTTGAAATGAGCACCTTATTTATTAGTCCATTAGAAGCTTGTTTAAAAAGTGTGTTTGTGGCCTTTTACCACATCTGCTCTATGTAGGGGTTTTGTGGTTTGGTTTTAATATGTGGTGTTTGGGGTTTATAAGGTTCAGAGTGACTTGGGTCACTCAGGAAGTGTTGGATTGCTTGTGGTGGTATGAATGGATGATAAAGGCATGCTAATACAGGTGCTAATGATCTTTCTGTGCCCACCCTTTCAGTTCGGAAGCCACGATATGTCAGACGGGAACGGTCACTAGTGACATCTGCATCTGCTGCTATGATCTCTTCTTCCGAAACCAGGGTCAGCAATGTTTAGCCTTCATTCTTGACTGAGGACTTGATAAGTGTACACAGTGTGAAAGAAGCTCTTTCTGAATCCACTGAAGTGCCAGGAAAACATCGCAAGCAGCTGACCTAAATGGAAGCCAAATTACTGTGTCAAAAGGGATTGTGCCAAATGTTAACAGAGAAATGAACTAATGCAAAGACACTGATGACAGGCTACATCCAGTTCAGTGAACTGCTTTGGTGATCTTGAAATGCACTATCCCAGCTCTGTGGTTTCATTTGTCTCCTACAGATGCTGTGTTTGAAACCTTTATAAAGAGTCTGCCTTTCTTTGTTACACTTTCAGTTTTGGCAAGTTCTTCTTCCTGTGTTGTGATGTGTTCTGTGTCCCCAGAGCTGAATGTCTCGGTGCTGCAGGCCAACAGAAAATACTGGGATCACTTAAGGAGGAGGACTTGTTTGAAGGACCCACTTGTACGTGCTGACACTAAGTGCCACTGCTAGAATGTTCTAGGACACTATAACAACACTTCACATTCAGTATCCTTTTGAAGCAAAAAATGATGCCTCCTGAAGCATTCTTTTCAGCCTTTGACATAGCTGACCCTGGTTTTTAACTGTGAATATAGACACACTGTCCAGATACTCTGGTTCTTGGTGCTTTTGAAGGCTGTGGTCAGTATGGGTCCAATCCCAAGTGTGGGAATTTGTTGGGCAGCTTTTCCATCTGGCTTCAGCTCAGTCCTTGGACAAAAAGCCATTTGCTATGGCTTTGTAAGTGATAGGCTGCTATGTCTGTGCTGCCAAGACTGTGTCTGCTAGCTTCTGTCCCTTAACACAGCACTTGAAGGGAAACCCAAATTCCTGCAGGGAAGCTGTGCATCCTTTAGACACGTCAGTGAGTGTTGAGATGAACTGGAGAGGTCAGGTGAATTTCTGCCAATGCAGTAAGGGGTTTCTTTGGTCAAGTCCTTCACTAACATGCCTGACGTGCAGGCCAGCACCTTAAGACAGAGTTCAGCAAGTATTTCCTTGTTGGAAATGCCAGCTAAATAGCTCCCACTCTGATGCTTGTCCTTGCCCATCTTATGCCAGCAGTGTGGCTGAGGAGTCCCCCCAGCAGGAAATTAAAGTAGTATTTTTTGGTTAGACTATCTTTGACCAACTTTTTCCTGATGTGGTCGACTCTGCTGCCATGTGGACACCTGTATCAGTGCAATGGGCACACTCGTATGGGCCTAGGAGTGGGTGACAGGGGAAATGAGTGAAAAACCTGAGCTTGCTAAATCAGTCCCAGTGTCACTGTCACCATATGTGAAATCCTAACTATGCAGCTTGTGCATTCCCACCTACCTGTGTTGCTGTTGCCTGTTTTGGTTTAACTGGCACTCCCTTGTAGGGCTGTGCTCCTAAAATAAATTACTTGGAAGCTCTTCATCAGCATCCATTGGCATGAACACAAAGTGGAACAGTCAGTTCTTGTTTTCAGGAAAATGTGAGCAGAGCTGTCTTGAGCTGACATGACATCCATATGGAGAGTCCAAACCTTGTGATCCAGATTCCCTTTTCTCAGTGGCTAAAAGATGAGAACTGGGATGGGAGGAGATATATTTATCTGATTGAAGAGACCTGGGTTTATGTAAGGTTCAGTGTGATTGTACTGACTTTTATCTCTCCCTTTACAAGGTAATGAGATCTCTTGTAGCATCCGAACAAGCTAGGGCAAAGAGTTGCGATAAAGAACAAACCATGAAGAGGCCCCTGTGCCAAAAACAAAGCCTGAATTGCTGTATGAAGAAACTTAAGATTGTCTTTCAGAATGATAAGTACATTTTTTGTTCTACTTGACAAAACTGAAGGCAGCAGACAGTGCCATTTTGAGGCCCTTTCAGTCTGAAATGTGCTTTCTAGTTCCTATCTTCCAAGTTCAGGAAGCGGCAGGTTTTGTTTCTGTCATTTTGATGTCTTTTTATCTCTGTGCTGCTGCCATTTGCCACAAGTAGAAATGATGTCTGGAGGTCGTAGGTTTTTCCTGAACTTAGTTGCTGAATATTTCCTTAACCACTAAGGAAAAAGGAGTAACTATGCAAATAATGCCAAGAAACTACACCTTTGAAAGCAGGAACTTTCTGCTTGCTAATGTGTCAATGATAGTGCATTCTTGTACTGCTTAGTTGCTAATATATTCTTTCTACACATAAATTATTGAAGGATTATTCATGTCATTGTACTGTCTGAACTCTTATCCTCAAGTGCATATTGTAACTGAGTTTAATGCTCGAACTCCTGTGCAGCCAAGTTTCAATGATAACATCTCTCTTCCCCTTCCATACTCCTTTCCCAGCCAACAAACTCTTTCAAATGGAACGTTTCTACTATTTTTCTTGTGTTTCAGGAACTGTTCAGCTTTTGTTATTGTCTGACACAGTAGACTCCTGGTCTAAACAGTTTCTCATCTGTTTGCACTGTCAGATATATAATGTGGTGGTTTGGTTTCCATCTCCTAAATAATAATCCTGAACTATATATTTTAAGAAATTGGCTTTAATGACCCCTGATATTTAATGTATTTGTATATTTTTAAATTGTGCCAAAATAAACATATTTGACCTTTTTTTTTTTTAAGGACTCTGGAGGTCCTTCATGTGTTTCCTTCTCAAGCACAGAATGACAGGAGCAAAATGAGCACCCGAAGTAGATCATTGTTTCAGCTCATGTGGTATGTTACCTCCACCAGAACTACAGGGAGAAAGACAAAGGTCTGATGTGTGATCTTGCCCAGTCCTGCTGTAGAGGAGGGAGAGCTAGGCTGTTCTTCTGCAGGATCTGTCTTCACACCTTATAACTGGATGACAAAAGCCACCCATAATGGCCTTAGTGTAGTGGCATGAAAGTAACTCATTGGCAGAGAATATAGCTTTAGTAAATGACAGCTTTTATAGTAGAGAGTGTTTACTTAAATCTCATTTGAAGAAGGTAGCAGGAGTAGCAAGAAAGCTCTAAAAGAGAAGGCTGTTAAACAGTGCCAAGTATACCAGAAATGGAGATAATCAGGCCAATTTCTTATCAGTTGAAGTGAAGATTATGGTCTTGCGTTTAGGGGTTTGGCTGTCTTCCCCCATCTGATCTCTGCTTAATTTAAAGTGTGTTCTTTTTCCCCTTTCCCATCCCTTCCTGGGAATTTGGTTCTCTTGTTGGACTTCTCTTACGAATGTAACTTGTGTTCTTAACTCCAGTTGCCAAAACAATCCATAATAACAAGAGCTGAGCCAGAGGAAAGTGGGATACTGAGCCATATGGTCTGCAATACTAGTAGTTAAATTTGGCAGTGCTCTTTTCCCTCACAAACTAACTGAAGTAGCCTTATGTATGAGAGAGATGCTGCTTTGGGTGAAGTATGCTGATGAGGAAAGATGAACCAAATGCTTTAATGCCCCCTGTGCATGCACTGTGGCAAGTCTAATAAACTTGGTTGTCAAAGCCAAGGTGATGCTGTCACATACAAAGAGAAACCAACCTGGAAAATTATCCCACTGGGACAGGAAGGCTTGAAAGTGGATTTGTGAGTTAAATGGACTCTGACCGCCATGTACACCAAAATGTAACAGCCTTTGGGAAGAGGGAGTACTGAGTGTCCTTGCTATTAGTCACCCAACTGAAGTCAGGAGGTGCAGTCAGCAGGGAATGAGCTGGGGAAAGGTGGAAGTGGATGTACAACAGGGAATGATTTGACAATGTGTTTTGCACGCCTGAGAGGAGCTGTCTCCCTTACCCATATGACATATCTGAAGGCAAGTGCATTGTAGATGGGAGACTGTGACAACCATTATTTAAAATGATAAGTCTAAAACCTTGTGTTTCGCTCTAATCTCTTACCCAGTGATGTGCCCTCCAGAAGGCTGGTGTCATATGCATAAGGAATGAAACAGAAATGATATTGCACTCAGACACTGAAGTATTTTGCTGCATGAAGCTTGCTAGATTAACTGATAAAGCTTTGTGCAAACATCATGACTTAGGTTCAACCTACTTTCCCCTTGGAATTAATCAAAGTTCACAGAAACTGTGCTCTGAAGTTGTCTCTTGTGTTCTTCTCTGCATATTTTGTTTTCCCTCTTCCCTCCATCAAAAGCTTCTTGGAAATACACCTGAGATTCTAGGCACAAGTCTAACATCCTGACAGTAAGATTTGAAGGCTGAAAGCTGTTAAACTATACAAGAAATTGGAGGGGAGTGGAAAAAGAAGCTGGGGTACAACTTAGGTGCTAACTGGGGAGAAGGGAACACTAAGGTTTTTCCTCTTGTCCTTCTACAGTTACACAGGATGTGATCTAAGTTGCATGGACAAGGAGAATGGAAGAGTAGGAAAGAATACGTAAGTGGATACAAAAGCTTGAGGCTCTCATTTACTTGAGATCTGCAGATAACGGGGTGGAGAGGTTCAGTGACGTGACTGCAGGAAGTGCTGTCAGCTGGAATAGCTGAGCTTAGCAGGGAGAGGTAGTTGTGCTGTGCCGAGCTGGTGCCTACAATGGTGCGATAGTAACTTTGACTGAGCACATAAACAAAGCAAAGTTGGACCTGCTTGCCCTCAGAATGAATTCAAGTTCATTTTAAGTTTGAAAGAGTGCACTGAAGATACAGTCAGGATCTAAAGTGTGCTTGTGGGGCTCTTGCCACCAACCCTGTGAGGTCTGTTGAAGTGTCTGAAGGCTGCTTTGCATTTTTGTCATGTATTTTTAATGCTCCCTGGTGAGAAGGCAAAAAATGAACCCCGATAGTGTTTATCATTTTAATAGCCTTGACACAGTTTCATTGCTAACTGATTGGAAGCACCAGTATTCACATAATTGCACTTCCTGTTTCGGAGCCTGATGATTTATGTCCCTCAGTAAAGTGGTAAAAGTGCTTTAAAATGATAGTTTCAATAAGAGGTGGTGCAGCTCTGAGGTATTTGCTCCGAATGATTTGGTCTTTACCATTACAGCTGCTATGTTCTGTAAAGGGGCTAATAGAGAAGGGGTTAGGTTTTAGACATGTCATAGTGGCATTGTAATGAGTGTTGTTTATAAACAAGTCATCTGTTTTGTTGCAGTTTTACATCCATCAAATGGTAATGTTCTTTTTGGCTTCACAATCCCATCCCCATAGGAATGCAGTCATTTGGAGTGGAGCACTCCACTTCCTAAAGCTCTCAGGCTGTTCCCCAGTGCTGCAGAACAGTCCAGCAGCTCATCTCATTGCTGTAACTTCATGTCAGTGCCTCTGATGGCTGTTATTCCCCTTTAAAACATAGAATCCCATGTGGGAAGGGACCTCAAGGATCATCTGATCCAACCTTTCTAGCAAAGTATGATCTAGACAAGATGCCCAGCAGCCTGTCCAGCCCAATCTTAAGAGTGTCCAACATTGGGAAGTTCACCACTTCCCTGGGGACATTATTCCAATGGCTGTTTATTCTCCTTGTATATATATAAATCAATGTGTAACTGCTCTTTCCTAGAGCACAACCTTTTCCTACCAGCTTAAAACCTCATTCTTCTACTTTTTCTCTGTTATCTCCATTGTGTTCACAGTGCAGGCCCCCAAGATACAACATACAAAGGACAGGAGGTGGCACCAACATTTGTATGTGCTCCTTAGGATATGAAGAATTCCTAGACTTACATAATGAGATCTGAGCCTTTCAATGGGGGTAAGGAAAAGGGAGACCTGCAAGAAGAGTTCATTTTAAATATATATAGATGTATACACACAAAATGAAGCTAATTTTAAATGCTGCTCCAACTATTTTTGGCAGAGCTTAAATCAGCTACAGAAATGTTTTTAGCAATAATTGTGCCAAGGATAATGATTTAGGAGTAAGTTAACTATAGGGAGGCATCTTGTTTGCAATGCCACTTTATGTATCACATAATGAACTGCTGGTTTGTAATGTGTTGAGAAATGAGCCGTAAGTAGTTCAGGACCTTACTTGGCTGAGGGCACTTGCAATCAGATACGTTCCAAAGAAGGCAAAAATGCTTTTCATCAGCATCTGCTGCCAATTCACATCAAGGCCAGATCACTACTGACTGCAGGTTTCTGCAGTCTGACTGCTGTGAAATGAGTTTGGCAGTTCTTCTCCTAACACATAACTGCCCATGTCCCAGGCCCTCAGAACTGGGACACTTGGTAATTCAGTTCTTATTGCTGCTGCCTTCAAGCAGAACTGCATCATGTTTGCTGCATTCAAGAATAAGGGTGGGATTTGCATTCTCCATCACCACGACCCCTTTCTGTTTCAAAAATGAGCGTACACCATTATCTGGTGTATTAGAATGGCACTCGGTCATATTTCAGTGGTGTTGACTGCACCATGACCTTTAAAATGAGCAGCAAACCACAAATCAGTGTTGGCAGTGCAGAAATGATGGATGAGACCGATGATTCTTCAGGTTTTGGGGACCCCACAGAATCAATTTTAGCATGATAAGGGCAAGTTTACATGGTTAGGTGCAAGCAGTCCTTCTGTAGCTTTGCTGGTTAGAAGTCAGCAGGATTTGAACTAATGAGAGCTCTGTGTCATCATAGAATCCCAGAGCGGTTTGTGTTGAAGGGAGCTTAAAGCTCATCCAGCTCCAACCCCCTGCCACAGGCAAGGACACCTTCCATTGCTCCAAGCCACGTCCAGCCTGGCCTTGAACACTGCCAGGGATGGGGCAGCCACAGCTTCTCTGGGCACCCTGTGCCAGCGCCT
>JANHGB010074102.1:0-12861 GCA_026283785.1 Coracopsis vasa
GCCCCAGTACCTCAGCCTCTTCTTGCAGGACAAGTGCTCCAGCCCTCTGAGCATCTTGGCTCTCTGCTGAATTCGCTTAGGACAATTACATGTTTTTCTTGCACTGTTGGGCCTGGAACTGGACAAAGTAATCTTGATGTGGCCCTAACAAGTGCTGAGTAGAGGAACAGTTCACTTCCCTTGATCTCTAGCTGTGCTCATTTTAATACCAGTTTGTTGGTCTTTGCTGCCTGGCACTCTGCTGGCTCAGTGTCTGTCAGCACCTCTAAGGCCTTTTCTGCAGAGCTGCTCTGTGTGCATAAACGTACACTGTCTTTGTTTAGATTTATGTTGGGTGGCTTCCTATGCATACATCCAGTTCAATATAGTATGAAAGAAGAGCGTATTATTCTAATATACTGAAAATATTGTTGAAAAGCAGTAATTTGTCAGCACTGTGGATCTGATATAAAAACTGTTTGCCAATTAGATTTTCTCAAACTCAGATTACAAATTATCTCCCCTCTGCTATTACACTTAGACTGTGTACTTTGATTGTCCTTCAGTAGCAAGTAAGTGGTGTCTTAGGTTTAGGACCAGCCATCAGTAGCCATAGGAAGAGATGGCATATCAAAATCATATATGCATGTACAGGAGTAAACTTTCATGTGTGTTGCCCTAGTTCAGAGGAGTGTTTATTTATATATTTGATGTGAGACTATGAAGTGCTTTTAGGTGAGCATATATCCTTCAGCTCATGTCATTTGTTGATTTGATGTCAAAGTTATCTGAAGAGCTGGGCACTGACATGGAAATTACCATTCACTGTTGGGTTAGATTGATGCTTCTCCTGTTTATTCCAAATCACAGGACACTGATTTTGTTCACTAGAGAAAGTTAAAATACTATTGGGACACCAGGGAGACTAATTAAGCTGTACCCAAATAGTAGGCTTGATTTAGTTACACAATATAAGCAGCTTTTAAATTGCTCAGTCTGGTTGCTTAGCATGGAACATACTGAAGTACTAATCCTCTGGAGAAAAGGTTGAAGGGTCTCACCAATAAAGTTACATTAAAAAAAAAAAGTAGCATTTTTAGGAAATCCCAAGTCTCCAAGGAAAATGAAGCTTTCTCAGGGTAGTGAAATCATGCACTGTACAGAAAAACTGAGCTCTCAGAGTTATCTGCCCAGCTGTACTCAGCTGGGGTGGGGCTGCAAATGGGGATTTCCAAAGGTATGTTAAATCAGGCTGTAACTTGAAGTCGTAGTACTCATATGCATGTTGCTGCAGGGCATATCAAACCCATAATTCTGTGCAAGCATTTATAATTTAAATTGTGTCATTCTCAGAAAATTATTTTATGAACAATATTTCAAGCAACAACATCTAATTCTTAAAAAAATATATATTATGAATTCAATTTATGTTATGAAAATATGCAATATTAATTTTCTTCCCAACTTCATTAATTCTTCTTTATAATACTATACTCATGCTCCTTAAGAGTATAATCATATACACACCAGTATATTTGCTGGTCACTAAGAGATATGCTAACCCTCTTCCCCAAAATAAGGAAGCGGCCATAGGCAACTTAGCCTAAGTATGGGAGCAGGAACTCAGACAGACCTGTTAACTGTTCCAGATGTCAGAATGATTCCGATTTTAACAGTAAACTGACATCAGTTTACAAGCTTAGCATATCATATTCCAAAAGAATAAGGACAAACCCATCTTTGTTAAGATTAGACAAATAGAAATTCTGTACTCAAAACATTATTTCAGCAGCTGCTGCACATGGACATGAATCAGAAATCCCAGAAATGGGCCTTCCAGAATCCAGTGAAGAGATACTTTCAGGACTACTATAAAGACTTCTCAGTACAAAAAGCATCATTGCATTCCTATGGTATTTATGTGGTAGTATAGTAATACAGAAGCAGTTTACTAACACATGGATTATCTGATAGAGGAAAGGGCCACCTGTACAAGAGATGACTAACTCAAAAGGAGCCCCAAAGCAACTGAACCACATGCTAACAGGCACTGGAGGCTGCATCCCCCTACCCCTCACCCCCCAAAATAACAAAACCAAAACAAAACCCCCAAACCAACCCAAAACCCTGTTGGTAAGTCAAAAACCTGAACCAGTGCTGTGGGACAGTAGTGAGAGTTCAGAGTTTACTGGATACTGGAATAACAAATGACTGAGAAAGTCAAATTCTTACACAGCCTCTTACCGCACCACATGTTATACAGAGTAGTGGAAGTGAACAAAAAATAATCCTTGTCAATCTGGCACAGAAATAAAAACTATCTGACCGATGAGCAGGTAACAGATTAATTCCAAGTATGTAAGCAGATACGACAAGTAGGCAAGGGATAATTTTATACCATTAGCACAGCTCTATATTGTACCCTATATCCTCTCTCTAGTAGTCATGTCTAAATTCCAGTGCTTTGATGAAAAGTGCAAGAACAAAACAAAACCAGAGGACAAATTATGCATTGAAGGGGGAAAACTTTCTGATCCGCCATACTGACCAGCGAGCCTTGAAATGTTGATGTATAAAGTATAAATGGATGTTTCTTAAAAAAAGTAATATTGCTCATTTTCAATCTCTTTTTACATACCAAAAAAATTATTTTAAATTCATACCAGAATTTGTGTTTTAAATATTAGGAAATTCTCCTATGTAAGTATATAGTCACTCCCATACAACTTGATAAACTCCATCCTAAAAGAGCTTAGGTTTCCTTTCTCAAATATCCTGTTTAGAAAACTTTCAGAATACCATTGTTTTGAACCCAGACTGAAATCACAGTATTGATTTTACATTGTTAGAACATGAGTGGTAGTACTTTAAAACCTCCAAACCTCTGAACCCATGTAATAATGCCGGGTTTTTTTTGTAATTGTCTGTATCAGGCGAAATGAAACAGGTATTTACCTTGTCTGTATTACTGTGGCTTACAGAAATCAACTACAGAGTATTGCAGGTGTATTGCTAAGAATATATGATGCTATTTCACTACCTGTCATTTATCCCTGGACACGTTTGGAGAATATAATAAGGATCTAGAACAGAGTAACATTTCCCATACTGCAAAATGAAGACAAGGACATACAGAGAGGTGCCTAGTAGCCAGGTAGTGCATAAAGTGGTCTGTGTCTTGGGTGTTGCCAGGCACACCTTTAGAATGACTGTTATCTGTTATCCTTGCCAGTGCCGGGGAATCTAGGGTGTTACAAGGACCATGGAGAGCCACCACCTTTGACTGGCACCAGCGAGACCTCCAATAAACTTACTATCCAAACATGCATCAGTTCCTGTCGAAGTCAACAATTCAAGGTGATTTCTTTGAAATACATTTACAAGATATTTTCAAAGACAGAAGATAGCAATATGCCTAGAGCTCTTCATCATATTTCCCTGCCCCCTCCCCACTTTTTTTTTTTTTTAACCTTTAGGAGGTCTAAGGTCTCCCTCTGTTCCAGGGACCTAGCCCTTTCTCTGCATCCAGAGCAGTTTGAGCAAATGACCAGTGAATAATGCCAGGATACCAGGACAAAATACACTTGCTTCCTGCAATTATGAGTGATAGGGTGCCCTAATTGCCCTCCATTTGATCTTTCTCAAGTAGTATCCTGACAGCTCAAACAAAACCAGTTTGTGGTGGGACCTTTGACTAATCATACTTCTCCAAAACACACATACTCTGCTGCCAGCTTTCTTGCTCATACAACCTCCTGCTGTCACTCCTTTAAATATTATCCTTTCCTTCCTTATGCTTCTTTGTTGTCAAAGTTTGCAGGCATGGAGTCAGGTTATGCTTGTTTCTGTGGAAATAATCCTGACTACTGGAGATACGGGGAGGCAGCCAGTACGGAATGCAACAGTGTTTGCTTTGGAGACCATACTCAGCCTTGTGGTGGGGATGGCAGAGTCATTCTTTTTGACAGTAAGTATTGAAACAGGCAGAGTTTTTCCCAAAGGAGAGGCCTCAAGTGTTCAGCAAATTAGGGAAAAGGGTTTAAATGCAGTGAGAACAGTTGCACACAAAACAGCAAACCACCTAAATTCAGTATAAAATAAAGCTGCTTTCCATTTTGGCATAAAATTCACATCCATTAATAATGTGAAATCGTTCTTCCAAGAAATTATGCCTGCTCAGACAACTGACTCATGCTGTAGAGGTTGTCTCTTACTTCCCCACAAATGGTACTAACTCAGCTATCACAAACAGTATGTCACAGAAAGACTCCTTCGGAACTGATCTTACCAGAGGGTAGATACATGATCAAGTGAGGCGCCTCAAATAAAATCTCAATCTATACAACTTGGGCTTTTTTATTAAACCAAACAAAACTTGCTATAAACCAGTTAACAGAACTCCTTCTTGTCTTCTTTTCACAGCCCTTATTGGTGCCTGTGGAGGGAATTACACTTCTGCTACAGCTGTGATCTATTCCCCAGATTTTCCTGACACATATGGCACAGGCAAAGTCTGTTACTGGACCATACAAGTTCCAGGTGCATCTCAAATCCACTTCAGCTTTGCCCTTTTTGAAATCAAAGATGCTACAGATATGGTGGAACTGCTGGATGGCTATACCTATCATGTTCTAGCTCGGTTTAATGGCAAGAACCGGCCTCCCCAGACATTTAACATCTCTTTGGATTTTGTCATTTTGTACTTTTTCTCAGATGAAATTAATCAAGCCCAGGGATTTGCTATCAGATACAGAGGTAAGAGACCAACTTTGCTGTTTCTACCTTTCAATGAGCTGTTAAAGCATTTAATTCACATAAAAGATTTCTGAAGTGGCAAAAAAAGAGCAAATATTTTAACTCCCACATCTATGGGTGTTTCTTCTATCTTGTTGCCACTGCTCAGTGAGTAAAAGCTTCACTCACATTTCACTGTTTGGAACACTCCAGCCAGATATGTCATAAAATAGCAAAATATAATTTTTAAAAATTAAATCTTATACATCGCTGTCAAAACAGATTGGAAAATGACAAAGCTGAAACAAAACAAAAGGCAGTAGTCTGCCTGCATCTTTGTTAATCTTGGCTCTTCACAACAGTCTGTTACACACAGAAGAAAACATTTTAGTCCTTCAGTTGTACCTACTGTTATGATGAACAGCAGCTTCCAGAAAAATTTGGAGAACCCCAACTTGTTGAAGTACAGGCTTTTTCTGCCATCAGGCATAATTCGATTATTGGAGATCTATAAGTAACCCAGAGAGCTGCTTACAAGCACAAAATAAAGTCCAACTATACCTTTTAAGAAATTATAATAATCATACTCTTGTGTTTTCAGCTGTGAAGGACAATGTGCACCAAAACAAGATTCTAGTGAATCAGACCTTTTCAGAGAAGATAAATGAACAAGCAAATCTCAGCATCAGTGCAGCCCGGTCATCTAAGATACTTTATGTCATCACAACCAGCCCAAGTCATCCCAGTAGCTCCATGCCTGGTAATATTACAAGAAAATGTGGAAACAGGAAAAACATGTTGCCAAGGCATAATCTAGAGTCACTATTTTCTTTGCCTCCTGCACCACATTATCTGATCCACTATGCCTTTTACCAATATATAAATTTTCATTTAGTCTAATTACCACTAACTGCTGCTCTCATGACTTTTCAAAACTCACTTCTTGGCCTAAATCAGTTAGAAATACTGTGAAGATGCTGACTCCTTGAGAATGAAAGCACATAATAATACATGAGTCAAAGCAGGCTCCTTACTAGAATCAGCTTCAGTGACCAGTGCATACCATAGAGGTGGCAAAAGGCACTGAAAAAAGAATAAATTTTTGTAGTCTGAAAGAGTCTCAATACGGGATGTGTCCCAGTCACATTAATTCACAAAAACTACAGCAGTAATACAAAGAGGGCTCTACAAGGATGAAGCAAGTTAATGGGTGTAGGGAAAATGCCGCTGAGAACTGTTACGTGTCTAGAGCTCACTTTCAAGACACCATTCAGGAAATTGTTGAGTTGTAAATAGTTGAAGAGTGGAAATGCACTCTTGGTGAATTTCACTTCTGGCCTCTCCTGTCCTTCAGCTACCCTGGGTGTATCTATGTTTATATATTGTTGAAGCTGGGCCATGATCACACTGTGGACACTCTAATAGTTCTGTAGTCCTGAAGCTGTCTGCATTCCAAACCTGAAGCATAAGGACATGACTGCACATGACCTGCATATACCCAAACTAGCCAGGTTACAGAACATGCCCAGGATTCTGGGGAGATAATCTGGCATCAGACTCAGGCTAGTGCCTGAGTTACCACAGCTACATTTAAGCTGTCTAGTGTTCCACTAGCTTGGCCATACAGACCCAAGATAAAACTGCATCCTTGGATTTTATGCAGTTAGGACAATACTGTTTAAATCCTCATGAATAGTCAATGCTTTGAGGAAGGGGCATTGGGTGGGAGGGAACTTACACTTCCTTTTTTTGCTCCTTTGAGCTTCAGGACTTTTGAAGGTGAATGCCTTGATTCAGTTGTTCGAATAATTCAAGGCCCTTGCAGGACTGTGTGCTAAATATGTCACAGTTACCTTCTAGTGCTGTTCCTTTTCCCATCTTGACTTGCTGTAGCTTCCCACTGCAAGAGAACCGAAGTCCAAATGAAAACATGATTTAATAATTTAGAAATCAGGTCACTTGGAGCCCAAATCTCTTAAATAGTTCAAATGTTACAATATGCCAGGCTGTTCCTTTATTTCTGCTTGACTTGCTGGGACGGCCAGAACTAAATTGAAATGTAAAATAGAATGACTAAGAGCTGTCAGTATAAGATAAAATAGCAGACCACAAATACTGACTAGCTGTTTGGTAGACACTAGAAAAAAAAAACAACAACCCATACTTAGTGATTACTTGCATAATTACTGATATAAAACTAGGACATCTCCTTGCAAACACAGAGTCACTACTGGCAGAATATATTCTAGTATGTTCTTTAGTCTGCTTTTAAATTTTTCTCTGAGTTTTGATTCCTTTCCTAGAGACTAGTTAAATAATTCTACTGGTATATGCTTTGATTTTCCCAGCTCTCAGTTCTTAGGGATCAGTCATGCATGGGGAAAAAACAGTTCTGACTGAGAGTTACACAGTTTCTGCCAGCCTTTACAGGAAATACTTAAAGGTATAAGGCACATCTAAATTACAGGTTTGAGTAATGCATTAGAAGGCCATGTGTTTCTTTTGTGCAATATTCTTACTTTAAAAGCTGTAAATAAATGAATGAACTGAGAACTTCTCCTCTCCCTCTCCTCTTTTACAGAGTGGACAATATATAGTCTCACAGCACTGCTCATCCTAAGTATTACAGCCATAATAGCAAAGATATTCCTCCACATTACCATGAGGTGAGTCTGGAGCAAAACTGGCCTTGAGAACTGGCATCTCAGCTCTGTAACAAACCTGACGCACTTCATTTCTCTGCCTTACGATATTGTCAGATTGGCCATATTCAAATCTAAGTTATATATTACATATTTGTATCCTCATAAAAGGTACTAAATAAGCACATTTTTGGAACTTTCCAGTCTGTTAGGATAGCATTTGCTGCTGGAATATTTATTTTGGTCTTGTTTTGACAAGATTTGTATTTTAAGGAATAAAAAGGCTTCTCATACTGAGTGATGTTGTAGAGCAAGGAGGAAAATGTAATCAGTCATCTGGCATTGGGGGGAAGAGTTCAAATTATGATAATACTTTGTGTGAAAAAAATAAAACCCCATCACAGTGCAGGAAACTGGGGAAAAGAGTTAGAAAGAGGCTAGTTAATACTTACTGTCTTTTACTGAAATATTGAAAATGGTTCAAAAAAGAATCACAGAAATGAAAATCTGTATTATGGTGTGACACTTAACCAGTTTGTTGGTTTTGGGGTTTTTTTCTTTGCCTATTAATAAAAACAACATAACATTATTCCTGTATTTCTCTGTACTTACACCAAGTAATTTTTGTGTCCTCTACATGGACACTCATTGAATAAAATGATGGGTGAGTTATCAATGAATCAAAAATGTTGAACATTGTATTTATATACCACAAACAGGCTTAAATATATATGGAAATATATATATATTAATGGCAATTAGTAATAGAATATGTACAGACTTCTTAATATTGTTGCTTTTGTTAGGGTAGCAGCTATTCTAGCAACAGAATGCCTAACTTTTCATTTGGTCAAGAAACAATCAACAAACACTCCAAAACCCTATGTAACTGTGCAGCAGGTAGAAATAAAAGGTGTCACAGATTTAGTGGAAACTGACTAATAACAGCAGCACCCCAAGCACCTTAACACTCACAGTGAATTAACACTTGTTTCCTAGATCCCATCAGATACCATCTGCAACTGAAACAGATGATTCCAATGAAGTTACCTCTGCTGGAGAGATTTGGAGTATATTTTACCAGCCATCCACATCAATATCCATCTTCAAGAAAAAGCTTCGAAGTCAACAAGATGATTGCAACCCACTAGTGGGAAACTGAAGTGTCTTATTTTACAAGAATCAACCTTCTTAAAATCCAGGTGACTTGGGAATATATTTTTTTTTTCCCTCCGAATCTCATACTTGTTTTCCAAAAAGTGCATTTTCCAAAGGCTTTTGAGTGACTTTGCCTGTCTTCTGCTCTCTTGGGTACACTAAGGGCAACAGGAGCAATTAATTGCAGCAATAGTTTTGAACTATCTGGTGTTCATTGAATCTGTGGTGCTGTTAATTACTGCCTTGAGACCAGTGCACTTAAAATCTATGTAAAAACCTGTGAAATACAAACCGCCCTGTACTCCTACGAAAAGTAACTGAAGGAGTATCTGCAGGTTGAGGACTTCTTGTGTCCTGCTTTCCTGTGTAAGGCTACTTTAGTCCCTTTTATCTCAATGCTGAAGACTGAGATAGGTACTGATAACCTGTTGAGCTGCCACAGCAACCAGAATTCACTAGCTTGAATATAAATGTGTCTAACTGGTTCTATACAGTAAAATGGGAGTCAAAGACTTTGAGATTAGCCTAGTTGCCCAGTGCTCTGCTGTTTCTACGGTTTCTGTTTCTAGAAGCAGAGATGTACAAATAAATTCAGGAGACAAACATGCTATGGAATTTCAGCTGCAAATGTGAGTTTTGAGGGAGAAATGCTTACCCAGTCAGGATCTGCACGAGCAATGGAGACTTTTAAATTACTATGTCTGACCCATCATTCACTGATGATTTTGTTCATTTTCACAGTGATCTTTTAAAACACTATCATACTCCAGACTGAAGTCCTGGATGTAAGCCTGGGGCTTCTTAAAGGATTGTCCAAAGAAATTGCAAATCCACTGAATTTTTAAACAGTGAGGCTGACTAAGACGAATTGTTACTCTGAAGTTAAAGATACTGATCTTGGCAGCCTAAACTCTTTACAAAGTTGTAGCCTGCTATCAACAACTCACCTGTGCCAGGCTGTGCATCTGAACACATACAAGTTGCCTTGATACTTACTTGTGAGAAGAAAAAGTGTCTCCTTGCCTGCAGAATTAAAACTGAACTGCATTTTTAAGATTAATACTCTTAATTGTCAAAGAACTAATACATCAGTGGGGATCTGATCTGTGAAATTTCTCATTGATTGCAACAGACAGCATTAGCTCTTTTTCCTCTATGGTAGAATATCTGTCTGCCCACAATGCTCAAACTTCTCATCCCACCACTGGGGATCAACAGTGGTGATCTTCAACCTTTCAGCCTCCGCCAGTCAGACCAGCAAGATATTTGGGAAAAGCTGATAATGCAGAAATCAGATAAATTGACTGGAAAACGGAATGAGCAGTTCTGTGAACTAAGTTAGAGGAAATTCAGTGAGAGCCATTAAAATACAGTAATCTTGGTTAAGACAAATGGAATAGATATCAGTCTAAATATACACCAACAGTCAGTGTATATCAGACTCGCAGTCACAGAACAACTATTAAATGCATCTGCAAAAGAGAACTAATAAACTTGTAACCAAGTTTAAATTCATTGTAGTATTTGCCCTTCTGTTTTTAATATGTAAATGCCTAGTCTTTATGAGGTCTAGAGATTTCTTTGAAAAAACAGGCATGTAAGAATAAACAATGAAATACTGTGCCTTACTTGCCATTGTAGATCTAGTTTTTTACCTGAATTTAATTCATTCCAGCTCCATTTATGTACCACAGATGAGTGCCAGAGACAGCTGAGCAATACCACAACAAATGCTTAATAAAAACAAGACCTTACTGAGACAGCATTTATGGAATTGTTTATATAAAAAACATGGAATATCATGGGAACATCTAGTACTTCATTGCATGAGCTGCTGGAAAGAATGTAGGAAAATACAATTACCATATTGCCTAAAATCAAGACAGGACAAGTTGTAAAATACACTTGTTACCTCTTTCGTGTCATCAGATTGGGCCAAAAAACATTACCTCTTTCAGACCAAACAAAAAATTCTGAATTGCCCTTTTAACTGTCAAGTTTTGCATCATACTGCGTAGGGAAGGTGTCCACCTCACAGATTTCTGGCAAAACAAATCAGTTTGCTTCCTAAGCATGCTTAATATGGTTCAGTAATGGAAAACTGGGAGGAGAGTCACACTGTAAAGCTAGATCCTTAAGAGAAAAGTTATGAGTACACTGTGATCAAGCTGTTTGCTTGCCTTATTAAATGTTCTTGAGCAGTTAAATAGTCAAACAGTCAAAGGAATGTTCATAAAGCAACTAATGCTAATAAACTGGGGGAAAAAAAAAAATAAATCAGTGTCCCATGACTGATTTCTGCCTACTGCAGAATGAAAAAATACAGAACTGTTTAGACTGGTCTTCAGTAAATAATGTAATTTCCCTATAAAATTAGAGAAAGCCCATTACAAACAACAACAAAAAAGACAAATGCTGCTAATGCAAAATCAGAGAATTTAGAAACTGAGATTTTGCATTGGTCCCTTAGTCCTCAACTATTTTTTAAATAATAAAATCGTATTTCATGGGCCTATCTTAGGGAATGTTTACCCAATTTCTGTACAAAAGACCCATAAAACCAGCAGTTACAGCAGATTAACTAGCCATGGCAACAATGAACGTGACTAAGCATAAGGTATTGGACAGTGTGCAGGTAAACACACTAATAACAGTGTAGAGGAAATTGCTATGTCTCCCCTCACCCCCGCAATCTTTCAGATTGTCTGATTCTAGATACTTTTTTAATACAGGGATCCCTTAAATAGCACTTCTTCCACTGCAGGCATGAGATCACGAGGAGCAGGTAGGGTCTCTGCTGTGGATTTTCAGAAGATGTGGTATGGTGGCTTGTGCTCCTTGTGCAAACACTTCAGTGGATGGTGGTAAATGGCCAATGTTTGTGGCAGCCATTAACAGCACTTTTTGATGTTTGCTAGAAGGCTTTGGGGAGGGAAAGAAGAAAAGTCTGATATGCACAGCTGTTATAATCCCACAGGATTCAGCACACAGGAATGGTCCTGTGGTAGTAGCAGCTGAGTGCTGACAGCTGAAGGGCACGGACACCTCGGGTGGTTCATGTTCATAGTGTTACCTTCCACAAACTGAAATGACTGCAGAAAAATTTGTTTGGAATTGTATCTGAATGGCCTTCTGACCTCTTACCTAGCAATTCCCCAGACAGGCTGCAAACGTGACATTGGCCACAATTTCAAAAGCAACTGGTTTGACAACAAAACCATCATGAGGAGCTGCCTCTTAATACACAGGCATTCCCTCTTCACTCAGCTGGCTGTGTGGTGGTGCAGTAAACCAATCGGGTCAAAAATTACCATTGCTTTTTCTTCCCCAAGTTCCTTTTGACAGATGAGTTCTCTGAGCTGCTTTACTGAGTGGTTGCACAGAGGTGAACTAGCACAGCTAACTGAACAGTAAGCCATAGAAAAAAGACAGTTGTCTACCCCAGAAGCAGAGCAGTAAGTACTCTTGATGGCACTGCCATTGCAGCAGTTTGTGAGCCTGCCTTCTTGCCTCATGCAGCATCTCAGTTACAATAGTCTGCAGTGTCTGTGGCCCTCAGGTGGAAGGGGACAGCTGGGCAAGTGGCCTCCCTCATTCAAAATCTACATTTGAAACTAGTTTACTTTGTTGACTAGCTGATTTCTGTGTGTACTTTTGTCTTAATACTGTTATGTTGGGGGGAAATAGAGACTATGTTATTTAAAAACGTGTGATATGTTATCATAGTAATATATATTTATATATGTATAGGAAATGCATTATTTAATACAGCATATTATGCTTGTATCTTGCTAACATAGGAAGAGAAAATGTTAGTTTACATTGTGGGAAAATAAATTTTCTATACACTGTAACCATAGAAAAAAATCAAAGATAATTCATTGGTATATATGATACAAGAACACTGAGAAGAGGGTAACCCATACAGTTTTGTGGCAGAATAGATGCTGATGAAACAACTGCTTTAAAACACACTTTCCTTCTTTGAATCTCATTTCTAGCTTGTAATTGTTCTGCAAATTCACATGGGTATACTTTCAGGACCATTTGAACATCAAACATGTCATCTGCTTTTTCAATCGAGCAATAACACAGTCTTTTTTAGGGCCTGTTTCTGCCAGATTTTCTACAGCCAGTGCAATGTTGAGGAGGTTTATCAGATCGCTCATGCAGACAACCCAGTGATACCACAGAATTATAGTCACTGTATTCTAAGCTCCCTTGGCAGTAGTATAAATAGGATATTTTTACTGATAGCTCTGGAAACAGTACTGAATCTGCAGCCTATGTCACTACAGGCCAAACACATCAGCAGATACTTGGCTGCCACAGCATGAGTGTGACTAGC
>JANHGB010074102.1:15946-32666 GCA_026283785.1 Coracopsis vasa
ACTGATTTTCACTGATTTTCATTTCGGTGGCACCAGCGATTCATGATCCAAGGTAAGGACTTGAATGTAGTTTGATTATTCAAGCTATGATTTATCCAGTTGTGCCCACCTGCACAATGCTGGCTCAGGTCTCGAAACAGTATTATTCTGTTAGATTATTTTTACCTGAAACCAGAATTAAGTACCCCTGCTACAAGTAACAGGCAAGTTCCACACACTAAGGAGGATGCTTTCCAGCAGATGTCACTCATGTGCCTGGAGGCTTCAGGGGCCCGCCCCCAACCTGCTCGCTGTATAAGAGCCCAAGTGCTGTCCTGTTAGTCAAGAGCATGAGCTCTGCCACACTGCAGTCTCTGTTTCACTGCGTTTCCTTCCCTGTCTCCCCTGGCAGAGCTTCTTCACCCATCTCTTCCACAGCATAGTCTGGTGCACGGCTTTCCTAAATTGTCCTTCTGTGCCCTACACTGTCTTTGCCTTCCTTCCTATAATCTGTTTCCCTGCAATGAATATCTCTAACTTCCCCCCTTCTCAATAGCAACATCAGCTCCCTGGGGTGAAGCAACAGGCAGCCCTCATGTAACACAAACATTGGGTTTGTGAGACTACCTAGGGGCAGTGTTAGGAAGGCAGATGAAACTCCCAAGGACTAGACTGACACTGCACAAAAAAGCTCACTTCTGGTTGATACTCAACTGTGGCATTTGCCAAAAGCTGAATGGTGCCGAGACAGATCATTACGGGTTGCCTCCAGAAAAAAGCCACTTCTGAATCTTTTATTGTGATTATCTGTTAGGATCTGTGTGCATGTAAATACAGATTCACTTACCTGTTACTTAAAAAGCTGTTTATATTAGAGTTCATATCAGTATATGTAAGACTACACTTCGGGGAGCACAGCTATCCATGTCCTTTCCCTCAAAACAAGAAGGACAACTTCCACATGTATATGCAATAAAACTGTATTTTTGTGTAGTTTTGCCTTCTTTTTTTTTTTAATACAGACATTTGTACACTTTCTTACAAAACTCAGGTAACTACAACGTTTCTTATAACATTTTTGGTCGGCAAGTACTGTAAAATCTTTGTGTGCAATTATCATGTATTTACAGGGCCTCATGTTAGTGATTTTTCAATGATTATTACAATATTGTCACACACTCTCAACATAAGACATGGCTTAAGATAAATATATTAGTAAATAAATATTCTGAGAACATATTTCCATAAATGAAATGTGCTGCTATACATACACAGAATATATACAAGATGTTTCCTAGCTTTTAAAACATTTTTAAAATGGTAATGAAGGAGAAAGAGCCCTTTGACCATATTACAAATCTTTACAGCAAATTTTATACAAAAATTTTAAGTGCTATAACTTTAATTAAAAACATTTTAAATAGTGCCTCATGAGCCAAACACAATGAAAACTGTTCATGTAAGTAGTAGAAAGGCATTTTGTTACAAAACCATCTGTACAGACATACAGGTAGCAGGGAATTAACTCAATGTTGACTATAAAACCAACCACAGGATCTAGGCATAGGGTACCTCTGCACTAAGGGCTGCCGAGACCATTGTACTGGCAGATTTCTACAGCAAGTGAATGAGACCAGTACATCCAAAACCACCATGAGCCTGAATATTCAAATTTCTTTTTTCAACCACATTTTACCACAACATGCTGTGTTGTCATACAGTACAGTGCATCTTAGGTGGCCTTTGGCAGTGCCTCACAAAACAGGAAGCAGAATAACCAAGGTAATACACCATAGCTTCTACAATGCATTTCTTTTGAGTGGAGGAAGGAGAAAAGTAAGACTTGAAAAACAACCAAACAAAACCTCCAAACCTTTTGAGTTTTTTCTCCCAACACATACCACTTCAGTCATTCAGAGAACGAGTAATTTTTCAATAAGCTTTATACACAGAAACTGTGTTTACTGGAATTTTTCTCTTAACCTTATACCCAGATATTGCCTTCTATTAGTTCTCTGAACAGCTAGATTTTGGTGTTTGTTCATTTAAAAAGACTTAATGTGAATGCCTTTAAATAGAATTATTTTTTCCTAAATTATTTAGTACAGAAAGTAAGTAAACAGATTAATCTATCTGTTATTTCTTAGATGTTTACTTCTTTTAAAAGATTTAGTTTGGGACTACAAAGCAAACAAGTTAGCTTTGCTGGTTCTCACGATTAGCCCAGTGCTGTCAAGGACATTACTTTGGCAAAAAGATGTAACATGAAGGGTACATCTCTTTTTCACATCTTTTAAGTATATCCAAAGCATACTGAACTTTAGACAGATCTTTGCAGAAGACTAGCACTGTGAGCATTAAATAATTAGTTTCCCTTTAGGAGAATTCCTGCTGTGAATACACCAGACAGGATGACACTGTGTCCTCATCAGGCACATGCAGCATGACAGGCAACTTAAACCATGCTATGATAGCCTCTTATTCAGAAGCTGCTGTTTCCACAGGAAACAATTGCTATCAGAAGTGACGATATATATTATCTCATGATAACAAACATCCCCACTAGTACAAGAACGAAAGTATGTGCCCAGGCTAATGCGGTACAGAGAGCACTCTGTACACAAAACAAAAAAATTAAGCACAACTGGCTGGGCCCAAGAAACCTTTAAAACAGATCAATCTATGGAAGCTACATCAACCACAGCAAAGAAAACATCGATTAAACCAAGTCCCTCAGTTTTATACATACACAAAAGGTAACAAGCACTCCTTCCCTTAGGCATGCTTGCAGTCTTTTAAGAAAACAAGACACCTGACCTGTTTCCAAACTGAGGCAGCCAAGCTGCAAGCTCTTGTTTTCCTGCATATGCCACCATTCCTCACAGCCGTAACATGAGCTACAGGTGCCTGGAGAGCTTCCTATGGAAGGCAAGGTTCATTACCTACAAAGGTATTACCCTTTCTAAACACTCCCTTGTAGAATCTGTATGAGGGAGGGGTCCCCATCATTCTTCACCAGTCAGAAGATAAATGAGGTCCATGGTTTAGCAGGAAGTGAGGAGGAAAACATTCAGAGCTACCTGCTTCCCTACCCTCACTCTCTTAAAAATAATCATAATGGCAGGAGACCCTTCCTAGTTAAATCATCAGAGCAGCATGAAAAGGGGAGAAGGGAAAAGGAGAAAGGAGACAGTCCAATGCTTCAGCTTCCTTAAAATTGCTCATATAACTTGCTGGCTACTAAGATTTGCCACTAGGATTAGTCAGTATCTGAGCATCCATACAGAAGCTGTATCCTTCTGGACTACTATATTTCAAGGTGCTATCTGGTTTCTAAGGCAGATGTAGCCCTGAGCTTACCAAAGGCTGGACTCCTTTATGTAGGAGGTAACAGCATCTACATATAGCCTGGCTTATTCAACACACCGTGTTACCTCTCAGCAAGAGCTGACACGGTCACTTCTAAGAAGAAAATATAAATAACACTTTGTTATTAATATAGAAATGGCACTAGAGCTCAGAAATGCTCCACACCATGTCCCACATGGGCTTTGCTCACAAATGGAGGCCTGAAGGCTTCAGGCAAGAGGGACAAAGGAGACCACCAAGCCGATGTGGACACAGAGGAAGTGGGGGAGGGACTTCTCCACATTACCACTTTTGTCTGTTTGTCAAAGCTTAAAAAAATCAGGTTCATGAGAATCTGAAGTCTCTGATAAGCTTCACTTCTCCATCTGGGATCATCTGGACAGGTCTAGTCACCGATTTGGCTTCTCTCCAAGGGATGAGATCCAGCACCTGAAGGATAAAGAAAACTCAGGAACACTGCATCTAGAATATCACATCCAGTTTTGGGGGTCCCACAACAAGGCACTGATTGTCTGAAGCAAATTCAGCAGAGGGCCAAGATGCTCAGAGGGCTGGAGCACTTGTCCTGCAAGAAGAGGCTGAGGTACTGGGGCTTGTTCAGCCTGCAGAAGAGGAGGCTCTGGGCACTCCCTAGCAGCTTTGCAATGCCTACATGGAGGTTGTCACAATGGTGGAGCCAGGGGTCTTCACAGTGATGAGTTTTGGACAAGAGGTAATGAGCTTAAGTTGAAACATGAGATGTTCAGACTGGATACAAGGAAAATCATTTCACCATGCTGGCAGTCAAGCATGGGAACAAGGGCCCAGAGAGGGAGTGTATTCTGCATCCCTGGAGGTTCTCATGCCCTCACACGACAAATTTGGTCTAATCTGACAAACTGAATAACTTGGTCTGATCTCAGAGCTGGCCCTACTTTGCACAAGGAGGTTGGAGTAGGTGTTGGCCTGAGGTCCCTTCCAACCTGGAAGATTCCTGTGAATACCCTTCAAAACAGCACTGGCAAGGCAGGTAAGAAATACCCTCTACATTCTGCAGGTACTTATTTTTTCCCCCTTGTGTATGTCCACAGCAGAGACTTTCCCACATATTCTACAGCAATTCCAAGGTTTTCAGTCTTTTAATTTTTTTTTAAGATAGGGACAGCCTGACTGTCACCTCCCAGCACTGTGGTTTTGCCCACTTACGCAGCTCACTATAGCTGCTATCACTGGAACTGGGTCCCTGGCTGTGGGGGCTCTAATGAGGGACTTGTACTAGCAGTCACATCTTCTCCTCCCCAGAAAGGATGTGTATGAACACTCTTACAGGGTTAGATAGTAGACTGTCATGTTCTATTCCTCTAGCTATGACCAAATGGACACAGGTAACAAGAGAACCCACTTTTGGATGAAGGATTAGTCAATAACCTACTATTATGCAAAGGATGGCAGTAACCTTTATGGCTGCAAGTACCCAGGAAGCTGGCAGCATTCCATATACTAGGACAGAAAGGTTGCAAGCAATCAAGAAAAGCACACGTATTACCTGTGGCCGTTGTGGTCATCATCAGCTTCTGGGAGTTCAGAGCGGGACTGGGAAAGAGCATTCCAGCTTCTTCCTCCCGAGAGTAGTTCTGCTGCAGAAATGATGTTGCCTCACAGGTCACCTCCCTCTCTTCCTGTACCTCTCCTATACCTTGGCAGTGCAGGTAAGTATCTAGCTCTGGTGTTCCATCCCAGGAACTACAGCCTCCTGTGTGGGTCCCTTGGCACCCTGCAGGAAAGATCAGCTCACAGTCTCTGTCTTCAGGAATTATGGGAACGCGTTGACCCAGATCATAGACACTCTTACAGCAGCTTGGCAAGGTGTCATCAGGAAGTGTGTACTGCACGTTCACTGCATAGTCGTCTGTATAGCAGCCACCACCTCCACTGCCACTGTTGCTACTACAGGCTACCTGCTTCTCTTCATAGAAGCAGCAGGGCAACCCCTCATATTTTACCCCATCTGTCCTACGCAAGTGGTCTGAGTTAACACTGTACAAGGCCAGGGTGTTCCCTGACTGTGGTTCTACTCCTGGGCCACACGTCCCCCACAGTTGAGAGCTAAGGAAGAGTCCATTACAGTCAGCTGTCCCATTGCTAGGCTCCAGGGCAGAGTGCTGGAACTCAAAGCAGCATGCACATGCTTGCTCCATAAGCGGCCCTGCTATCTCTGGATTCTTCCAGTTCCTTTTAACATCCAAGGCAGTACCAGGAGTGGCCTCATGTCCTCCCTCTGAGGTAGTGCCATTTGCATCCCTGTGCTCTAGCGAGGAATTACTGCTATAGTTCGTATCCATGCTGCAATTAGACAGTTGGTCCCCTGAGGAAGAAGCTGGCACAGGCCGGCAGTCAGCACCCACCAGACTGTGACCATGAGCTGCGAGCTCATCCTGGTGGGTGCCCTCCAAGAGAACAATTGCACCCCTGTTTGCACCACCAACCTCACCTACTCGGCAAGGGCTCTTACTGCGGTAAACGTATGGGTCATAGTCACTGCTCAAAGAGCTGCGGAAGGTGGAGCAGCTCCCATAGACCCCCTGGTTGCTGACCTCCGTGCAGTCAACCATGGAATCACTAGAGGAGCAGTGACACTGACCAGAACTGCTGCTGCTGCTGTCACTCCCAGGGCAGTCAGCCAGATATCCACTGCAGACTGAACGATGCCCATGATAGCAGCTAAAGCTGGAGGTACTGCCACTCTCCAAGCGGGATGAGGGCACTACATGTACCACAGGAGGGAAAAGCATGCTGCTACCAGGCTGAAAGGCACGGGAAGGACCCTTTGAGGAAATGCCAGCTGGAAGCTGTCCATCTTGCTCAGGGTAACTAAGGCCTTGGAAGTAGTAGTGCTGATACATGGTCTCATATTGGGAAACGCATGCTGCTTTGGAAAAGTTGCGGCCAAACTTGGATCTTCGGAAGTTGTGAGCTGGAGAGTAAGCCCTATGTTCCAGGCTACAGTGATGTGTGTTTGGTCCATGGTCCAAATGAACAGGCTGGTAACTTCGGATATAGGCTGGGGATGGGGCTTGGTAGAGGCTCTGATCACCATGTCGCTCAACTGTAAGCACCGTGATGGGGTTTCCATGAGGGTCCATGCTTGTCCGAGTAGGATATGCTGTTATCTGGTTTGCTCTGTGTACTCGGCCTGGGTAATGGACAGGCAGAATCACCCTCTGCTGCCGGCTGCGTGCTGGGTTGATGGATTCCAAACAGACTGGACCTGCATTTCCCTTCTTCTGTTCTGAATGAGAGAAATCAGAGTGGAGAAGTAGGAGGGAATAAAAAGGAATATAGTTTGTGCAAGAAAGAAGGATATTTTGTTCTGAATTCCATTATATTACACAACAGAGTTCTTAAAAAAAAAGCAACAACCTTTTAGACAGAAGGAAAAAAACAAAAACTCAGTCAAGAGCATCTGCCTAGAAGCCTTTGAAACACTTGATTGTCATAAAATGGAAAAGAAGTTAAGTGATTACAGATACTGTTTTCATATGCAAAAGCTTCTGTTTACACAATATTCCTGATCTTGCACGTTAAGAGCCAGGCTGGCAGTTACTGCCCAAGTTTTCGCTTTACACTTTATTTTACATATTATTAGTATTAATAGAAAACTGTTTCAAGACAGAGGAAATGGAAGGGAGAGCAAGTAAGGGAAACTACCTTCCAAGCTACACCACCACTGGGAAATAAAAAAACAATATGTTGTCTTGTCTTTATAATTACAAAGAGAAAACATAGCCATCTATTCTTTCCATTTCTCTTTGCATTCAGCAGCTGACCAACGCTGGCCTCTGCAAGGCATCAAACCCATAGACACAGAAAACCAGAAATGTGACCTGTTACTCCAGGGCACACAGTAATTTTAAAAGAATTTAACCTTAACTGTATTTCTAGGGTTGTGTAACAATAAAGACTATGAGCTCTGGGGCACAAATGTACAGGCACAATTTCTGTTTCATCTTGTAAACTGTTAAGCCCAGAGTGGATGAGAGCATCTTTACTGCAGCACTTACCTATGATGTTATGGCGGCAGTGAGGGCAGGTGTGATGCTGCAGTAGCCAAGGATCCACACATTTCTTGTGAAATCGGTGAGTGCAGGGAATAACACGCAGTTCCTACAGAAACAGATGGAGGAACATGAAAAGGTATTCCTTCCTAATGAGTGATTTTTTCACAACTTACTCCTAGTTTTTTTCAGCTACTAAACTGATAATTTCCTCATCTTTGAGTGATAAGGAAAAAAGGCCTTGTGTTCCAACACAGCCAAAAGCACAACAGCTAGTGATCAGCTCTCACTAAAAGAATAGTCTATTCTTCATTAGAGTTCCATGCAGATAAACCACACTTCTTTAGGAACTTTTTGCTGTGTCCCTATGACCTAACACTTTGAAGAAGCCCATCAATAAAAGTTTTCCTTAATATATTAAATGAATTTCAAAACCAATTATCAATAGAGTCCATTTAATAATGCATCTTGCCTACAACTATTAACAGTGGAAAACACTCAGGGAAAAGCAAAAGCAACACAGTGTATATGATACTCTTTTCCTTGCCCAGCACTCTCATCCTCCAGCTATTATCTGTTCACAGGATTTCCCTGAGCCTGCTGGATGTGTGCCAGTTCAGAAACCTGAAACAGATCTTTCTTTCAAGTGCTGCTTAAATGTCCCCATGAGCTCCAGTTCTGAATTTGTAACATACTTTGGCAAGAAGTTCCACAGGGCTACTACCCACTGACAGAGAAACAGTACATTTTGATTCACTTTGCATCCCAGCAGTTCCATTTAATTGCATTGGGGAAAAAAATGAATGTCTGATTCCTATTCATACTCTCCATTCACAATTTGTATTCCCTCTGCCCACAGTCAGTGTAGGACTAAACAGTCCTAGCCCACTCAAGCCTTTTTTTTTTTTTTTTTTGGGCACAGAAACCATTCCAAATCTTGGATCACTTTAAGACTGCCCGTTTCTGAAGCACCTTCATTTCCAACATATCTTTTGTGAAATGAGATCAGAAGTGCAAACACCACTCAATGTAAGAGGATGACTGAACTTACCTGGTGGTGTAATTAGGTTTCCTGTTCAGCTCTCTAGATTTCCCTGTCTCATTTCTAATACCTGGTTTGTCTTTTTGACTTCCACAATGCACTGATCTGCTTTCACAAAGCTATATAAACCAGCTACAAGATCTTGTTCCTGAACAGTAACGCTCACCTCACAAACCATCACTAATACATGTGAAGCTCTTCCCTATGCATATCACTTCATGCTGAAGTTCATGCATGAATTTCCTGTCCAGTCAGTTTTGCACAGTCCTTATGAACTTCTTGTCTGCCTTTATCCTTGCTACGCTGAATAATTTCCCATCATCTAACTTTATTAATTTTCTGTCTGCAGCTTGTAACACTCCAATACTGCAGCTGGTATTTTCTATTGCCTTATAAATTATTAATCTTTCACGAATCATTTCAAAATAAAGTGTCATCAATTGTTTATATGGAAGTTTAAAGCAGTGATTATTGACTGCTTCTATTCTATGGAGCCCTTTTTCTATTTCATCCTTTCATTGCTTCCTCTGGGTAAAACTGTGTCACAGAAGGCAAGCACTGACATCAATGCAGTAATGGAAACTGAGGAGTCAAAAAACGGTTCCTGAGCCTTCTGGCATCTCCTCCTTCTCTCTCCTCTCTTTTCCCAGCAGTGCTGTATACCTGACATTTTAAAGACAAGGTGCTACATCAAAGCTTAAGCAGCAAAACATGAAATGTATCCCTTATGCCAACGGAGTTGGCACACACCATGACCTTAGCACACCATTTGTTAAAAGTACTGAAGAGAACTAAATGCTGAGGTAACCTGGACCCAGAAAAGTAACTTAATGGAGGTAGCAACTTGCAAAATTAAATCCCTCACCTCTTGCTTTGTAGTATGGGGAAAAGCCCTTGAGATTCCTTTGGGAGCTACAGAACGCAGGCTGAGCTGGCTACTCAATGCAATCAGTCTGGCAAGTGGTACAGACACAGTGCAGAACGTATCCAAGAGCTAGCCGTGTACCACAGTGCTAAATTAAACCAGATTCATTTCAGCCCATGTTGAAGAAACCACTTATCCTTTACCTCCCCATCAATGTACTTCTCCAAGCAGATTGCACAGTCAGAGGTGGAGCTGCTGCTGAGTGTGTCCAGTGCTCCACAGCTACCTTCCCGATGTCCCTTACTTTTGGACTTAAACTTCCTGGTCTCCATTTTTTCCAGTGCTTGCACTGCAAGCCTGTTCATGGAATTCTACAACAGAAGAAATGTAAAAATATGAAAAAAGGAAAAAAAATACACCAAAACAATAAAACAAACACCCCAAGAAATCCCAACAAACAGTTAATACTGCTGCATAAGGGACTATATTATAGTAGCACAGAAACACCACCATATATTAATGTTTCTTACCAAATCATATAAGGTCCAGACTAATGTTTAATTTCATAAATTAAGCAGAGGGAAGGCTAATTAGAATTTATATCAGAAGCCTCTTAAAGAAAAAAAGTATGCCACATGCAGTAGTGAGAATGGTAAGTTACTCTGAATTGAAACAGAGTGAAAGAGCTGACAACTAGGATACACTGCAACTGCTCCACTAATAAGCAGCAACTACTTAAGGAAACATATGAGCTCTAGCCAGGAACTTTTTTAACTGTCAATATTGATGGTAATACCCATTATGCTGCTACCACCATACTAGATGAAGCAGTACATGACAGAGGAATTAAACTGTAATGTTACTAAATTAAATTACCCCTCCCCCTGAATTTAATCAATAGAAGTTTAGGAAGGCAGTGGGCTGTTTTCCTTTTACTGAAGAATTTATCATCCCCCTTTTTAACACTGTTTTTTAACACTGCTGTTGGCCCACAACATCTTTTTGATTCCCACTCACTATGTCCAAAGCAGGAGTCCTAAGCATCTACACTACTTTGCATTCCTTCTACATGTATATACTGGATAGTTTTACGAGTACAAACTTCAGAGTTCGTTAGCTTCCATTTGCTTTCCCTTTCATGTTTGACAGAACAAACTCAAAGTATTTCACCTAGAATCTCTCCTAACTAAACTTTTCACCTTGCAAACCTCCCCCATTAAGAATCAATACATGTTATTCTATTAAAAAGAGCTGCAATTTATTTTAAATTCTGAAATCCTCTCCACAATACAGCAACAAGAGCTTGGACTTCTACTAGAAGTACACCAGGGCTGCTACTAAATCAACCTCTGATCAACCAAAAATCTTATTCCTTCTTAATGATTAAATGGACTGCTTCTGTACTTGTCATTTCAGGATTTAACTGAATGAACATCACAGGTCAGTTCAGATCTCCTTTAAAGACATTTCATAATTCTTTCAAAGGCCTACATCAATGCATAAAAGCCCTTTCACAAAGACAGTTATTTTAAGTCAGTGTCCAGCACTTCCAAAAGAAGTGAGCAAGTTCTAGAACAAGGTAAGAGAAGCTAACTTTCAGCATTCAGTGAGTAACCCATTACTGCTCTTACCTGACTACGTCGCTGTTTTAGTTTGATCTTGACAAGAAGAATAAGGCAAACAAGAGACACAACCACAAAGAAGGCCAGGAAAATTCCCATGTCAAAGTACTCGGTCGGTTGCTTAAAAAATAAAACAAAAATCTTATTTTTCCTTTCTTTCGCTCAATTTCCAATCTGTTGTTGCCTTCCCTTCTCTACTTTCTCAGTGGTCACTGTCCAATGTACACAGTCACAATGGCGAAAGTACACACTGTTCTGTTCATTAACCGGGATTCTAGGAGACAAAACCTGGGTCTCATGTCACTGCACAGTATGCCAGTCACGAGATAGCAGCTTTACAGTGTCTCTGAACCAATCCTACAAAGCACAGTTTTAACTGAGTGAATCACACCCACACAAATTTTCACAATTTACTGGTTTGCTTCTGTACTTAAGTGAGGGAAAAATAAACATTTGAATTTTCAGTGAATGGCCCACTTCATAAATACATTTTGTAACAGAAGAATTCTATAAAAATACAGCAAAAGCAAAGGGACAACTGGAACATGGATGACCTCTAGCTTTTTTGTTCTTCTATAAACCACATGTCCAAAAGAAAGTTCAGAAGAAACATTTTGTATTACAATTGCAAGTATCAGGTATCAATTAATCTACGTTTAAAATACCACACAGAATTACTAACACAGGGTATGCTACCTTACAAGTCCGAACTACCAGGAGTATGCAACAACTGAGTTAAATAGGAAAAAGGAAAACTCCTATTATATAAAATTTTTGGCTATTTATATATTCAGGAGAATCCTCATGAAAGATACCAGAAGCCACATTGTGGACTCTATACTTACATGAAGTGTAGCTGCTTGTCCATAGTGCAATTGCTCAACTTATTTAGGTCAACAGAATTTCACACGTATGATGCTCATGAGGAGCATCAAAACGTCATTGCACTCAGCGCTGTTAGCAAGCACTGCATGAAGTAACAGCAGGGCAATACCTAGATAAAGTTTCTGAAAGTCTCACCCGTGGGGGGCGATGCTGAATCCTTGCTCGTGCCACTTTCTGCTTGTTAACAATGTTCATCAACTTGACAGCATCAGCTCCCTTCACATATACCACTGGTCTCTTCAGAGGGTCCTCTGAGCCCTGGTTCAGCTACAACAAAAAAAAAGTCATCTACTCAAGAGGCGCATTTCAGGAAAACAACCTTTCATTGGACAATGGAGAGAAAAGTAAAGGAATATGAATGTGGAATTGATTCAAGCACCAGCTGTTCTACTCTAGCATAGATCTTCACTTATGTATTCCACAGACATAAACCTGAATGAAACTTTTGACTTAAGCTGCTTTATTTTTACTAACCAAAACTAAGACTAAGGATAAGCAAACATTATTTCTGAACAGCAGCTTTAACTTAACTGCATTGTGTACTAGCGCATGTATTAATATTTTAATAAGTTAAACCTCAGAATCAAGAACAAAAATGTGCACATTCAAAATAAAATTAAAAAAAAAAAAAAAAAAGAAAAGGAGAAGAAATTGGCCTTGCTACATTCTCTAAACCTTTGTTATTTCAACTTTGCAGTTAGATTATTCATGTACAAGCTTCTTTGGCTTTCTGAATAATCTCATATCAGAGTCTTGTCTTCCAGGCTTTTTGTGCCTAGCCAATTTATTAAAATCAATAATTTCTGCTACTTAACTCAGCAAACTCATTCAAACAGTAATTTGGGTTCTAGCAACCAGGAGAGCTATTTATTACAGAATAGGGGCCTCAAAGACCAAAGCGTGAGTAGACAGCTTAATTTACCCTTGAACTTCCTTCCAGGTACAGCTAAGTTTTTTGAAAGGCCAAATCAAAGAATCAGAAAATAATGCAGATGGAAGGTACCTCATGAGTCCCCAAACTCCTGGTCAAGGCTGGGTCAACTATGACAGGAGACCAGGCTGCTCAGGGCTTTAATCAGTCAGACATTGAAAACCTTCACATGTAGAGACTGCATAATTTTCTGGCCAACAAATCCAAAAAAATCCTATCTGCTGAACTATACATCAGAGAGGAAAATAATACAACAAGAGAATTGTTCAGTTACAAAGCATCACCAACACGATAAATTCATATAGCTTACTCTGACCCACAAGAAAAATCCTAGTATAGTGGTGGGCTGATAAGAAACAAGCAAGGTACTGACAAGTGAATGGAAATGGTACAAAGGAAAGAAGAGATTACAGGGGTGTGAGTAAATTGAAGAGCAGCAGCGTATGGCAGAGATACCATATCCACTGCTATTTCTGGCTAAAATATGTAAAAATTACTGACTGTTTACATCATGCTGTTTACAAAGTATTCTACTTAATCTGTACAGATGATGGTGACAGACTTCTTTGAGACTTTAAAACAGATTCTTCCTAGTATGTGACTGGGCTTCTGAGAACACTGATCAAACTATTTTTAAGACAGATGTCTTATGAAGAACTAAAAACTAACAAGTAACTTGAATCTAACTCATGGATCCTATGTGTCTAGAAAGCTCACTGGCCTATGGCAAAATCCAATCACTGTCTATATGTTCCCAAACACACATTCTGTCTCAAGCTTTCTTGTCTAAGAAAGAATTCACCTGATTCCTCAATAGCTTTTGCTGCTGCCAGACTCTTGCCAAACATGATGCTCTGTATGCTGTCGCTCCTCTTCAAACTATGCAAAAGTAAATCTAAGAAACAAATCAGACTTCACAGGGCATTTCTAAAAATAAAAGCTTCATTCTTAATCTACAGCAGAAGACACTGAGATCAACGGGGATAAAGCCCACAGAATCTGTACTTAAAGACCTTCCATTTCATAGCAATTCTGCTGCCAAATTGTCCAAGGACAATTCTCCTGGCCAGGCCTCCTTCCTATTGCTGTTCACTGACAGGCAGGCGGCACTGCCCTCCGTAATACTCCACTCCTCCCTTTCAAAGCACTCTCCCTTACTTCCATTGCTTGGTAACAAGCATACCTGGGAAGGCTTCCTTAACAGTTCCCCTCAGTGTCTTAGGATACCTTCACTTGAACCAAAGAGACTCCATATTAACTAATGTTGGGTTTTCCTCCATTGTTAGACTTCGGCTGAGAGTCAAAATGCATGAAACAAGTGTCCAGAACAGCACGAGAACAGAGCCAATCAAGTAACTCTTATGTGTGGAGTATGAAAGCTGGTCTAGTCACTCCTCTCCTGTTTGTGTTTCCATAGGCTGCTGCTGTCGTTCTCAAATGGAGCCTACTTTGTCAGCTACTGCACTAAGCCACTAACCTCCTTCTATTCTATTGGTACACCCAAAATAATCATCTACTAGTTTTCCAGCTACTGGGGACAGTTGCACCCAGTTTATTATGAAGAATCAAGGAAGGACAACAGTTGCTGGTAGAGGGAAGAAAGCAAGAGACAATAACTCAGCTTTGCAAGGTCAGAGCAGGGTGGCTGAAAGTAGCTGGAAGCTGTAATACAGAGAAAAAAATTGGAAAAAGACCGATTACAACTTTGTGCAGATAATTTTTCTGTGCATAAAAGGAGAAAAAATATCCCTGATAATGTTTGGAAGATCAAGGCTGTAGCCTCGATGCACAAGCAGAGCACAGTTCTCAAAGCATCCACTGCACACAGGCTCTGCATTCCTTTGTCCAGGATGCTCATTTCAGAATTAAAGCCAGCTCTTTTAAAATATACATTGCCTCTCTCTTCCCCAAAGAAGTTCAAGCAATACTTATACATTCAGCTTCACTTGTTTCTGCTGTAGCACAAACAACAGCTCTGTTTCAAGACAAAACCAAACCAAATCAAATGGAGACTATTTTTGTGCTTGTTATAGTTCTTCTCTCTACTCAAAACTCAGAATTGCTTGGGGGGATCTTGTCAAAGCATTTCACAGAGCTATGACCTCATTCACTTCAAATGAAGAGATTGAAATTGTGCTGAGATTCCCCCCAAAAAAGAAAAAAACCCTGCCTGTCCACAAAATACATAGGCCAGAAATCATCAGCTGTGAACAAGAAAGAAATGTTTATATTTTTTATAAGAAACTTGTTTGGAACCAGATTTGAAAATCATTTTGCAACCTCAAAAATAGCAGCTGCTCAACAATAGCATCAATCACTGGCTGGGTAGGGCCAAATACCCTGTGTTTTGTACACAAAGCTGGGCAAAGAAAACCTCCTTGACTAGATAAACAAAAAAAACCTGCCTCCATCTTATCTTAAAACCTCAATCTCAGACCTGGATTCTGGACTCAAGCAAAGGCTAGGGAAAAAAAATGTAACTCCCCAAACTTTTCTCTTTCTACCACATTCTCAACATCTCCATTGTTTCTTGCCTGCCAGAAGACAAGGAGCAGGAAAACCACAGCACCAAAGCTACCCAGGGTCAGCAGCCACATGTTTTAAGACAGCTGTGCTCCAAACCCTGTGTGCTCTCAAGTCGTGCTTCAGCAACCCTAAAAGAACCCAGCAGAGACTGTAATAAAACCAGGCTTCCTTCTTCATACCTGATCAATGGCATCTGGGTTTTCAGAAACATCAAAGATGACTGCTGTGGCTCCTCGCTGTACTGCTCGTTTTGCCTGAAATAAGAAAGACAGCATCCTCAGTCCCACTGCAAATGGGACAAAATAATTACAAACACAGTAGTTCCTGAAACAGCATGGAATGCAGTTAAACTTCACTACAGCTTCTGCGGTCTCTCTGCCCCCTCCTTCTCAAACTCCTAAACAAGCATTAAAGGAATTCAAATGCGATTTAAACACTCCAAAGACTTTAAAGACAACAACTTTTAAAAAATTGTATTACTTTCTTTTTCTCCATGTTACTTTTCAACTGCCACTGAAAACAATATTCCCTGTGACTTGCAGTGGAGAGACAAACTCAGAGTAGAAAATAAAGGTGGATCAAGTTGTTTACTCTTTTTCAACGTCATTCTCAGAGTCAGGACAAACTCCAGCATACCAGTCTTCACAAAAAGTGCTCTTCCTGACCATTAGAGGTCAGAACTGCTGCACACACTTCTTACCCAGAGAAGATCAGACCTATTTTAAGTCCATGGCTTTTCGTCAAACATGCAGCCCAAACCTGGAGTTACCAAGAGCATAGAGAAGAAATTACGATGTATTAAAAAGCCCCTAGGATATAGAAAACAGCATCTTAACTACTGAGGCTAAACTGGTATTTTTACCAGTTTCTGCCACTGTGCCTTTGTACGTTCTGTTCAAATGTTGCTCCGCGACTCCACAAACTCCCAGTGACTTTTAAAGCTGTTACTTGCGTTTGTTGGATGCAGAATGCAAGTAACTGTTTCTCCAAGTGATGATAGTTATCACCATCACAGCACTAAACAAGCAGGCACTGGCTTCTCATACAGATGAACTTAAATTGAGATACAAGAGAAACATAGAAAAGTGATAAATTATGAAACATCACTGTTTTCCAAGAATACTGCTCAGCACAGAGATGTTATGTTTGAACACCTACAGGCCACTTTTTTTGCTCTGTTCTTGTATTTTGTTTTTATTTTAAATCAACCATGCCCATCAGGCAGTGCATGAGGGAAACCAACTCCTGAGGAGGGTCCTTCTGAGCCCAGCAGATATTCGCCTCCTCTTAAGTCAGCACACCGGGGTTGTCACTAACAGCTGCTGGGGAAGAAAAGTTAGAAGGAATTTACTGCACGTTCAGCACTGCAGCGGCCCGGGGTGGCCGCTCGTCCAGGCTTCCCCCAGGTCACCTCCCAGACACGCTGTGCTCGTCCCGCACCCGAGGCGCCTCGGTGTATGAAGGCGT
>JANHGB010074111.1:0-58358 GCA_026283785.1 Coracopsis vasa
CACTAAACTATATCACTGAGGGTCTCATCTACATGGTTTTTGAACACTTCCAGGAATGGTGATTCCACAACTTCCCTGGGAAGCCTATTTCAATACCTGATTACCCTGTCTGTGATGAAAAACGTTCCCAGTACCCACATTAGAAAGTCTCATTACACATGTAATGTTCATTGTTAACAGACACCCTGTTCCACATTAAAATTCCATCAGGACAGAGTCATAAAGACTTAGCACTGCTTTTATCTTTTCATTTTAAGAAGTGAATATCAAACAGAACTTTTCATAAACACATTCCATTATATATGAGATAAGATGAACAAGTTGCAACAGTTACTACGTCATTAAATTACCTCTGGGAAAACATCCATATACATTGTGCGCCCCCGAAAGACCTTACCGAATAAAACATTTTTAATCACACCAAAAAACAATTAATGGTAAATTATCATCCCTTTGATGATACTGAAATACTCCAGTTTGTAAAGCAAAACTAAACCAACAGATTTGCAAGCATTATGGTATCAACTTTTTCACACAATAAATGTCCTTATCTAAAATGGATAATGTTTGACCAGTCTTAAAATGAATGGCATAAAAAAGCTAAACTACCTCAGGGTGAATCTCAAAGCTAAATGAAACAGCTGCCTTAAGCCCCACAGTTTTATTTTGCTTCAAGGAAACTATAAACAGCAATGCCCCTTTTCTCTGTGGAACTATTTTTGGTCACTGTCAAAGATAGAGGACTGGACCAGATGGGCTCTGATCTGATTCAGTACAGCTGTTTTTATGCTGTTACGTATTTTACACATGGCCCTGCCTAATTGCTGCTGAACATAATTTTGTATATTCCATTAAGTGCGTACGTTATCAGCCTGTGAATAAGCTAATAACATTTCCCAATACACAATCTGGTCATTGCTATGAGGTTTCTTGGAGCAACACACGATTGCCTCTTCTCTGCAGTCATGTCTATTAAAAAATCCCACCAACGAACTGAGTTTCTCAGGATTCTAAAAGATGCAGACAAAGGGGAATCACACTTGAAGAGTGGGCTAGAGGCTGATGATAACTTTACCTCTTGTCATTTCCCAGTAGCTGAGTACTATTCTATGAACCCATACAGCTTACACGAATCTGTTTCAGTCACTCACTAAAAGTAAAGTTTAATCTATATTTTATACAGGTCTGACTTTCACTGAAGCCTACAAACAGGAATCTGGAGAGCTCCCCCTTAAGCTCATTTTTACTTATTTTCACATTTTCATCTGAGGGTGGTGAGGCACTGGAACAAGATGCCCAAAGAAGTGATAATTACTCCACTACCTTGCAATGTTCAAGGTAAGGTTTGACAGTGTTGGGTGACAAGGTATAGTGTGAGGTCATGGCAGGGGACTGGAACTAGATGATCTTAAGGTCCTTTCCAAGCCTAACTATTTTATGATTCTAGTTCTACGGGTAATGAGGTTTACTTGGGGCATTGATTTCAAAGCTCCATATTCAGAAATTTTAATTTTTTTCAGCCTGGGGAAGTCCTGTATACTACAACTAATTGGAAAACCATATTAACCTCAAGAAAAAGGAAAGATCTTTTATGTTTCCCAGATTGCAGCTTCCCTTATAAACATTAATTTCTTTGGGAGAATTAAAATATGCAAACTATGCTGGATATTAGGAGCAAGGGGAAAATGCCTGAATATTCCTTATTTATCATACAGTCCAATAACTGTTATGCTGGGCTCAAAAAATTACTTAGTGCTTGGGAAATACAAAGGCTTAACCATCTGCTTTTCCCATAAAAGCCAGTGATATCCTTACCTAATGCTTCAGATCCAGTCCTGTGAGTTTGCCAGCCACAGTAGACACAAATGTTCTCTGTAGTCGCTACATGTAAACAAATACTCAAGAGTTGAGTGAATTCCCCAAAATTATATTCTTCCACTCTTCTTGAACCTGAGTCTATTAATTACACGGATTTTTTCCAAGGGTTTAAATTTCCAAGTAAATTTAAGCATTAACAGTTGTATTATTTAAAGTGTTCATCTTAAAAAGCATTCACCTTATAATTTCTTCTTTAGTAGTCTGTTATGTAAGCAATTTCCTACAGCCACCGAGTAAACAATTTCCATAGTTTGGTAGAATTTCCATTTCTTTTGTGTTTAATTCTTCGTACAGATACAGATCTCCACACAGTTATTAAATGCAAACTTTTGCGTAATTCATAGCTTTTGATTTAGGCTGTAATTTATATAAACATAACTTTGATAAACTGAGTTATTAAGACCAGCTAATAATGTACTGTTTTCTACAAAGTACTTTAAAACTGTTCCGTTGATGATCAGAGAAAAGAACTTCCATTCCAGATGCGTAGCATTATGAATATATACATACAGAAAACTGTAGGTTTTGCATGCAGTTGCACTAAAATAAATCTATGTTTTTCTGTGGGAACTTTTCATATGATAGCAATTCCTAGCAAAAATATATAAAATCTGACTTATTTTTTCCACAAGGCAGATTTTCTCAAAGGAGTAATACTGAACACAGCTGTGGAAATATTAGATATTTAACAACACTATCAACCAAGACAAGAATCTAAGTGAATTATGTAATGGTATTTTTAAAGGATTAAAATGAGGAAAAAGGATTAAAATTGACTTCATTTTTTTCACAACAATTTCTTCCAAAGCTAAGAGTTGGCTATGTCATTTTATCCTCTGTCCTCATACATTCTGTTCTTTAAAAAACATCACAGTTAGGGAATGACTGTCCTTGTGAATATTTCATGTTTCCTAACTCCTTGTAAATTACTACCCTTTATAAATTATATTGCTTGCTTTCTTCTATTCCAAGATGGTTCTGAACTTCTTCAGTAAAGCTTATTCGTCATCAGTCTTCCAGGGAGAACTCCTTTTCCATTTTATGCCCAGCATATTTTGGCTTTCGTAACAAAGAACTCAGGAAGCAACACTTTTCCTCTTTCAATTAGACCAATTACTTTTGGGTCTAGATAAAACATTAAAATCTACTACACTTTCTTGCACATTTCCACAGCTCAACTACAAATGTTTAATGAAGTATTTCCCTTTGGTTTGAACCTGTCACCCGCTCACTCTTTTTGTGTTAACCTAGTTTTTGCATTAACCTAGTTTTTGCATTGGAAAAGGCAAAATAATTAGTCTCTTTCTTGATGACATATGGATTCAAATAGATCTGTATTTCCTATATTCTGTAGTTATTTTGAAGGTTATTTTGATAGCGTCTGGTAAAACCTTAAATGAAAGAAACATGGATTAATTCTTCATTTTAGCTGAATTCAATATCTTTCCAGTCTTTTGAGCAAAGAACAGGCCATGGTTTTATGTGAGGAGGTAGGCATCTTCTACATTAATTGTAAAATACACGGAAGTCATAATAATGGTTGTTATAGCCATAAAACAAGAGTATAGTTGCATTATGAATCATACGCTGACAGATTACCAAAGATGTTGCTTGCTTGTTTAACAAAAATCAAAGTTATACATTGGTAAGTAAGCTTTCTTTCTAAAGTCAAAGCTACTTTGTAACAGTCATGGGCAAGCCAAATGGAAATCACCCTTTGTGGAATATAAGTGTTCAAGAAAAAAAATAATAGCCTTTGCTTTACAAATTGTTCTACAAAGATCTCATTTTCCATACCGCAAGTTCATATGCAATTATGACACATGTTTTCTTTCAATTTATGTAAGTATTTCCACTGAGTGGCAAAAATAACTTCTATCATCTAGTGAATTTCTGTATGATAAAAAGCAGTGCAAAACTGTGCAGGGAACCAAACAACTAATACGTTCCCACACTTCCAAACAAATACCTTTGAAAATAGTATATTAGGATACCTGTCAGACAATTCTACTGTCTCTGCTGGTTTCTATGTAGTCTTTTAGCTTCGTTTAGAGGTTTTCACCTTCCAGTTTCAGCCTCTGGTCAGCTCTGCTGTACCACCTACCACACAACATCACTGCATGTGCGATGGATGGCAAGTGAAACTGAGCTCACATCTGGATTCAACCAGCCATGGGCCTCTGCTTCCTAAACTAAAGCAGCCCGATTTGTTCGAGGCTGAAGCAGATTCAGCTTTTTGAATACCACATACCTACAGAGGAATAAATGCCAAAAATGTGTTTATTACTTTACACATGCTAAGTTCATTTTTTAATACGCAAGCACAACTAGTACAAACACTGCAGAACCTCAACATATTTTCACTCCTGAAAAAACAGACTTAATACACTGCTATTTACAGTGTTTTCCCCTACAGATGAAATGGAGAAAGAATCAATGTTAAAAACCAGCAAAGCACTATATGATACATACGCAAATTTGTCCCTTTTCAAACTGCAAACTTGGCAAAAAATAAAGAATCCCAGACTGGTTTGGATTGGAATGGACCTTAAAGCTCATCTAGTTCCAAGCCCCTGCCACAGGCAGAGACATCTTCCACTAGACCAGGTTGCTCAAAGCCCCGTCCAACCTGGCCTTGAACACTGCCAGGAACAGGGCATTTATCACTTCTCTGAGCAACCTGTACCAGTGTGTCACCATCCTCACAGTGAAGAACTTCTCCCTAAGATCTAATCTAAATCTCCCCTCTGTACACAATACTTATAATTAGATAGTAGCATAATTACCAGAAAATAATATTAAAACTACAACAGCATTAGTCAACTACTAAAGCAAACTTTTTCAGAAGTCACCTGATATACTTACTGTTATCGTGCATGACAGAAACACTGCTACTGTGTTGATGAGACAGAAATTAGACCCGTCAATGAAACACAGCAAAACACGCACCTGAGAATGAGTGCTAAGTTAATTCATATGGTAGGGAAATCACTTCTAACTGGGATAACATCCTTCTTTTTGTTAGTAATGTTTCTAGAAGTTTTCATTTCGATTATTCTGAAGTTACTAATCATGTGTTTCGAAACTTGCAAACAAATACAGTTTGGAGATCTTCCTAGAAATATAGTTACTTTTTCCATCTACAAACCAGTATATGTTCAATGTACATGCAAACATTTACAGACCCATGTTCTTCCTTAAACACAGAAGTGCAAACTGTAGTAAATTCTCTGCTATAAGTGTCATATTTACTGCTTCCATTTCTAACAGTTTATCACAAACTGAGTCAAAGTCATCTTCTTTTGGATCTCTGAATTTCTAATGTAATGTAAATTACTTTTGTTGATAAGCAAAGCTAGGAAAAAACATAATACCAAATTAAGTTAGATTATTTTGACAGCCTAGCATACTTTGAATAGTTTATTTCATTTTTTCTGGAATACAAAGGACTGCATGGCCATGTTTCCTTTTTCTTAAAACTACCATCTCAATGGAAATTGGTGACAATTACCACTTTAAATTTTGCCTTTAAGTGCTAAATAATATGAAACTAGCAAAAGGCTGTGTATAAGAAAACTTAAACTTCCAAATTATTAATACTGTCTTTTAAAACAGTGAAAAATGGAAAATAATCATCATTTGCAGAGGATCAGGCTTTTGTTGTTTATTTTGTTTTAAATTGTTAAACTTTGGCACAGAGAATGCTTGATACTCTGTGAGGAAATGTTGTGCCCAGTCCAGCTTGTATTCCCAAACAGAAAAGTTTCCTTTATTACTTATTGTCAGAGTGATTCAGTAGTTTGGCAATGGTTGCAGAGCTTTTCATTTTAACTACTGTTTGATTTTCCATGCAAGAATGTCTGGTGTTTCCAATGTCTGTAAGGCAGATAAATACCCATATTCCGTAAAAATGCCATGTAACATTATTCAAACTTGTTAAGTAGCATCAAAAGCAAGACTAACAATTGACATGTACAGAAACCAAAACCTTTTCAAGACCTTAATTCATCAAGCAGGTTGTTTTTTAGGCAGTCTCCTGATCCAGTTAAGAGCACAAACCTTTTTACAGGACCAAGGAGATGGGAATCAAGGTGGGAATAAGCTAGCTGGGGACTTCTTAAATTGGCATTCCCACACAGAGAAATTTGTATTAACCTGTAGCCTGAGGTAAACAAAGTTAACTTATTCTCCTAAGACAACACAAACGATCTGCAAGGGTGAAAAGTAAGGTCTGTCTGTCCAAGAAACCATGATGCTTCTTCAGGTCACCTCTCTAGTCATTCCAGATTGCCGCATTCTTGCGCGTATAAAACATATAAGGCCTGACAATCACATGGATGCATGTATAGGCACACTTGACTCTATAGCTCTTTTTGTGCATGATCTCTTCATACTGCAAACTATGAATTGCCCTTCAATATTGGCACATTGCTAATAATGCCACAGACTAAAGGACTGACTGCAAAATGATACAGCACATTGTTGAAGTTTCTAAGCCAGCTGCCAAATATATGCAAAAAAGTAGGCATCTACTAACATGTGAAAGTTGATTCATTCATGATAATAAATTTTAATGATTATTTTATATATTTACACAGAAATACTGAAGACTCAAGATGAACAACAGAAGTAAAGAATAGTTTTTCTATACTCAGCTTCCTTAAATAATATAGTTCTACTTCAGAAGAGCCAAAACTTGGCTAAAATCAAAATATGTGACTGCACTCCAAATGGACTGGCTGTGAGCATTAAAAGAATATGTCATGTTATTAAAATGTGATGGGCAGTCTCCAAGACAGCTTTGTGCAGTTGATGTTAGATTCATCACTTTATGTAAACCACATTTATAAACAGTACTAGAAAATGAAAAAATACTTAGTTTGCCTTACAATAACAAGTATACACAAGATCAGCTTAAAAAGGAGATTGCAATGTAAAGCAGTGGCCACATATGGCAGCATATGCTCCCTTGCATCAATAGAAATATAGTAATTTTCACTAAAGAAATCAAGAGAGCATTTTATATCACTGATATGATAATATTAAATATAAAACAGCATCCAATTTGTACTCATTTGCATTTTCTACCATAGTGAAAGACAGTATTCTGAATCACAACATGCCAGATATATTCCTATACTATGTGTCAGAATTTCATCTCCACTGCTCATAAGAGTTATATATGCATTTTAAGGCAAGATAAAATTTTAATTTTCAATCAATTCTTTCACTGGCGGAAATAGAAATCATTGAAAAGGTCTAAGCAAACAGTTTGACTGCATATAATCTTTATGAAAATACACATACACCTGCTTGCAAGGAATGCCTTCAGACTTCCATTTTGAGAATATTTCTCTTAAGTTAGACCTCAACATCACAAACAATCATGACAGATATGCATTTTTCTACAAGGCTATTTAAAAACAAAATCTCGCTATTAATGAAACAGCAGATGCAACACAGTATAATGTTTTTCTTTTAATGACATCTTCAACTGTATCATCTTGAATCAATTGCTTTACAATGCGGCCAAGAAAGCAGAGTTGGACCCTACCTCAAAAAAGTTGCAACTACAGCCTTTGAGCAGCTGCTACAGCTTCTTCTGTGGTTTTACCCCAAGAAGTGAGAGGAACATTGACCCAAGTACCAAGCATCAATTCCTTCATTTTCACAAACCAATTTGCATTCGGAACTTTACAGCTGCCCTACTCTGCTGGCTCATGCAATGATTCTGGGTCCAGAAATTAAAAGTATACTGGAAAGAATGATCCTGGAGATGAATTTGCCAATAATAGTTTTTAGTAAATCGGAATTATGCTGCAAATATTTAAAAGGACAGGCTTGTAAACCAGATTGAGAACGACAGGCCTATTTTAGGTTTTAGAATTGCTATCAATGGTGAAAATCTAAAGTTCAGAATCTGGTAGTCAAGAAATCTGAAAAGGTGACTTCTGGATATTCTATTTTAGGATGCAATTATATTCATAATCAAATTACTAAATCCATATCTCCATATATTAAACACTTATTACAAGAACAGCATGTCAATGTAAGCAATATTCATTTCTAACATATTGATGCTATATGTTGTATAAAATACACGGATAATCCTTTATAAGATAAGATGGTTACATCTTTGCCAGGTGCTACCACTCCACAGTGTCAGCTTCTTTATGTAGTAAGGCTATGGCAAACTCTATACATGTAAGAATGTGTTCCTACCACCAGAATCAACTAAAAAGATTAAGTAATAATTTGAAAAAAGCATTCATCCAAAACCGAGATGTTGCTAGACGTCAGGAACAGGGAACATTGCTGGAAATGCAGGACCAGCTGAAATAGCTGATTCAACACTTTACTATTGAAAGAAGAAGTGAAAATAAACCAGTACATTTCTATCACAAGTCTTAAGCCATGCTCTCTTTTATTAAAAAGCCAAGAAAATGTTGGGTTTTTTCTTTTAAAGAGTAATTTAATAGTAATTTGCTTAAGTAAATGCATCCAAACCAAGCTATTACAAAACACAGGGGAGTGTTTGCTTAGGAAGCTCAGGTTTCTAAATACAGGCAAGAGATTGCAGTTATATGCAATTGGAGATTTCAAAAAAGTTTAAAATCGTCCTTCAGATTGTTGTGTGGGAATGTGATTGCTTTTGAAACTGTAATTTCATTCCCTGGGAGAAGTGATAGGGAGAATCTCTATCATCATTCATCTCTGCTACTGGAACTAGATCTCAAGCAAAGCCAATGCATCAAGTAACACAAGCCTTATCTTGTTTGCTAAGAGAGCACCAAAGGTTGAATTTTTGCCATTGTATCTTTTTCTCCGTTAAGAAATGAACAGAAGCCAAGTAACTGATATGCAACTTTTGTAAACAGCACCACCTTACATGTATATTTAAATAAATTAATAAAGAAAGTTTACAGGCTATTTCTCCACAGCCAAATTGTTAACATAGAAAGCAGCTTATTGAAGAAACAGATGAAGTAGATGTGCATGGCATTGGGTAGATATAATAATGTATTGTAAATATAAAGACACATTGTTTAATTATGTTGTAAATTATATTTAATTATAAAATTATGGAACTTGCTTTAGGTAAAGTCAATCAGCCAGACATTCCTGAAGCATGTTTAAATAGGCAGCATATGGATGGTAAACAAAGAATAACCCAGTTTCTACCTGTTGTGATGTGTATGTCAGTACAAACTATGCAACAGGACTTTAAGTTCACAACTTTAATCCTTACCACAGAATATTGCAAGTATTATATCTGTTTTAAATAACAGATATGCTTTATTTCTCATGCACAAGAAAGAAAAATTAACTATATTGACTAATAAAATCTGATCTACATTTTACAATCTTAAACCATTTTCCACAGCCAGATAGTTGCCTATTGAAAGCAAGAGGTAGGATTTACATATAATAACAAAACAAAGTCCTAATTAGAAAGGTTTGGCAACATACTGACCACTACAGGCTATTCATTTACTCTGCCCCTGGCTAAGGTTTTACACTTCTATTCACATCATACTTCTAAAAGAATAACAGCTAATGAAGTCATAAATAAGTGTGATTTCATAGCAGGAATAACCTGAAATGGTCCTCTCTGTACTTCCAATGGCCTGATGTCAACTACTATTAAACTACAGATTTTACAAAGTCCTCCACTAGACGTCTAGAGTTAAGCCAGAAGTTTTGGCTGCAATACAGGCAGTGATGAAAAACATATGAGTGGCAACAAGTCATCTTAATATCATTCTTCAGTACTAAGATGGGCTAATCTGAAGCAGCACTTTACTCTGGTATCACTCACAGTGCCAGGAGGATCAAGAAGTTTGGAAGTGGAATTTTTCTTTACATTTACTTTCCATTTCACTGAACTCAGCTTAACTTCATTTTTCTTTTTTTTTGTTGTTGTTTTATTTTATGTTATTTTTTAATAAGAAATAACTGGACATAAAGATCTCAGGTGGATTATCACAGTGCTTCTGGAAGAACTACCAAACTTGCAAGGTATGTCCAGTTTGAGTACCTATTCTATATAAATAACAATAAAGAATTAAGCAACGGGTTGTCAGTCACTATTTGCAGATTAATAATGTCACGCAATTTAGAGTTAGAAGCACCACTTTGTTTATGGAGCATTTGAAAATGAACTTTCCAGCTGAAATAATTCTGTATTTACTACATCTGAGCTGCAAAGCAAAAAAAGAGTACAGTAAGTTATTTAACTATGAAAGACTTGTCAGAAAGATGTAACAACTGACAAAACTTTTTCCTCAGTTATTACAGTCTATGAAAATCTATCCTACAATTGTTCTTACAGTTACAATTCTGTGTTAACTTTCTGTAATTTGGTATTCGCAATGTTTGTTTGGTTTTTTAAGTAGCTATCAACAAAGTAATTAAAAATGACATATGGAAGAGTGAAGTGTAAACAAGCTACACCCTTAAAATGCTCATAGATCATATTCAGTAACACACAAGAGACAAGCAATTTTCCACAAAGTCAATACTCTCTAAACATAACTCACTTTCTAAACATGCTATTAATTATCATATCACATAACTTCAATATTGAACTGTTTCTCAGGACAGAATAATTTCTTCAGTAATCTTACTAACCCAAAACTTTTCTCCTGCTTTTCTTTAGCAATTTAAGTAAATTAATAGAGTAGACAAAGAGTTAAACATAAACTCCTTTTATTTCTGGAATGGGACAATGACTAATAGAATCAGAACTATTTTTAAATACAGCTTTCAAAACAGCAATGGTCTTGCCTTTCTTTGGACAAAATCTGTGCATGGGGCAATGGTTTGTGTTATTAATGAACACAGACTTTTCATTGCCTCTATAAAAGACCACCACTGTGTCATTTAAACATTTCCTTTTCAGAAACAATGCCATAGGAAATTCGCCCCTGTACACCGGTAACAGAGGTTATTTCTAAATATAGAGGGGGTTTTAAGTCTGAAAACTTTACCTATTAACTCCTTCAGTGTCATAACTGGTAAGACAACAAAGATCACATGCTGCAAGACTGGCATGCTACTGCCAAGGAATCTAGACTTGATCTGTTTTGTTGAGGGTTTTTTTTATGTACACATCCCATACTAACAATATAACTTCTATCCTCACAGAAAGTGTTTTTCTTCCTGTAATTAGTGTTGAGAATTTCCACATCACAGGACTATTGCACATTTACCTTAAACTAATACATAAAAAAGTTCCTATGTTCCACATGTTGTTTGGCAATACGAGTTTTGGTAAAGACCACCATATTAGTGAGGATAAGTATGTCACAAACAATCAGCACAGTGAATTTAGGATTCACTAAATTCTGAAGTTGTATTTCCTGAAGTGCCATACTTCAGGAAAGAAAGTCAGCCTTACAGCATTTGTACTTATAACGTGTACTCTCCACATTCAGCTGCCTCATTTTGCAGTGGCTAGTGTTTCAGTGAAAAGGTGCTGTTTGGTAGCTCTTTCTACTGAAGGAGAAAGTAGGATTGTTATAAAGAAAATGTAATGAAGAGGTATATAAGCCTTCCTTGAATTCCCAACACTTTCTACAACTCATCTTCAATGTTCTGGTCTTTAAAAATTAGAATGGACAAGGCCAGACCCTGTTCAAGCAACAATCATCTGTTCAGGGTGTTATTCAACAGAACACCTGAGCCTAACATCTTGCATATGCCAAGAACGGCTGTCCCACCTCTTGTCCTTCCCTCTCTTTCCCTTCAGTGTTTCGTTCCCCTAAACCAGGCTGTTTCACCCATTCCTTTGTGCTGGCTCTGATACTCAAGACTGATTCAGTTTATTCACCCAGAAAGAATGTGTTGGGTTTTTTTCTTGCTCACATTAGTTTTATGCTGGTTTAGTGAGTTCCATCAGCTCAGTGAACAGCCTGATTGGAAGAGCCAGTATGAGAGAAATTAAGTATGTCCCTAGGTGCAGAACCAGCTTCAAGTGGCAGCAGTGTACCATCAGTACAGCTGTATTCATGAACTGCACTTTCTGAAACAATTATTTCATAACATTTTCATGATACAATAATAAAAGTATTTCCAGAAAGATCACTAGGATTTTGGACTTTAGGCTTTCTTTTCATTCTCTTACTCTTGAAGAGTAAGCATGCAGAAAGCTTGTATGAGTAGTTTGAGATGAGCTGCAAAGTCAGAGCATTCCCACAGAGACATATCAACATCTATTTACTGGGAAACTCAAAAACTCAGCCAGGAAAAAAACCTTTAGAACCTCCATAAACTCCAGTTCTTTGGAATCCATTCTTTGGCCAATGCAAACCTGGAGTCAAACTTGATTACCACCCCTAAGTACAAAGCATATATATATATATATAATTTTATTTATTTCACAAATCAGGTTTCCTTTTGTAAAGGAACTTGCTTTCAAGATGTTCATCTCAAAGGACTAGTATGTCATCAATGACATATTTCTACATTATTTTTCTAGACCCATTTGTGAACAACGCATGTTTTTCAGGAGTTCAAATTGGCCACTACTCCAATCAGCCTCAACTTTTCCACAGTTTGAAATAATAATTAGGTTTTTAAATACCTGAAATATGCAATCACTTGCTACAGTTGCAGATTTTTAAATTGTTTCGTATGACAACTTTCTAGCACCAGATCCAGAAAAGCATTTCAGGAATGTACATGAAACACTATCTTTTAGATGTGGTAACACTATACATCCAGTGCTTATCACAAACAGAAGTTAACTGACTGTTAATAAAATGCTGTATACCTGGAAGGTACAAAGTATACTAGTGCTTCTGTTGTCAGACACATCTGAGGGGAAAGAGTCACTGCATTCTTTTTTGAGAGTGTAATCTATATACTGTTATCTTTTTACTTTTTATACACCCTGAACCACACACAGTTACAGTAGCAGCACTCTATGCATACACAGCATTTTAGTGTTGTTAAGAACTATATACAAGAAACATCAAAATGACCTTGTACGGAAAAAAACAATACAAACAAAACCTCAGAATTTTGAATTTTGAAATTTTGAATTTTGAATAATAATGTACAAAGCAGAGCATTCCTTTACCTGCGATTGAGATCAGTGACAAAATGCCTACATAAAGACATATTTCAGCCATAAACAGATCAGCAAGCATTTAATTAGGTGATCAAACAAGAACTGACATTCATTTAGTATTTCCCTAAAGAGGTCAATGATAGTCTAAATAGAAACATTTTTATAAACAGGATATACATAATAAAATTTACAGCAGTCCCTGTTGGTTTGCACAGCAAACTGTAGTATCCAAACAATACCCAGAATTTGGCTTCAGAGGAGAACAAGGCGGAGCTGAGCACTGAATTTACAGTCTTTTCTCACAGAGTAGCAAAACATCCTGTGGTAATTCTGTCTTCCCCTTGTGTCTAATTTTATAGGAGTATTTGGTTAATAAAGTAATCTTTAGAATAACACCAGAGCATGTAGAAAATATCTAGGGGTCCCTTACAACCCATACTATTCTATGATTCATCACCATTACTCAGGTAATACACCCTACTGTAATTAAAGATTGGACTCCTGGTTTTCCCAGGCAGGCGTAGCTAGAAGAAATCTGGTAAAATTAGAACTCCGAGAAGCAGAATTAAATTGAATGAAGAGCTGTAATGAGGCAGGATCAGTCCTTTTTTTTTTAAATACAAAGCTACTTTGTAAGTCCTTTGTAACTTGTGTACTCATCTCAGTAACTTCAGTAAAAAGACATAGGGTTTTCTCCTTTGAAGGTGCTCTAGCTGATTCAGCGTCTTTCTGTCTTCCAGACCAAAGTACCTTCCATTACACAAGAAAGATACTTTCAAGTTATAGATAATCTAGAAAGCTGATGGGGTTTATGGCAGTAAATTCAAGCATGTCACATAATTATCCCCTTTCAGCTGGCCTAGCTGTCATGTACAGGCCCCATGACAACAAAACTATGTCAGAAAAAAAAACCATTTTTACTGAAAAAATAGGCATTCAAATGTGTTGGCTTCCAATCCTTTTCTAGGTACAATTTAAGTTACTGATTTCAAAAAACATGGATTCATAAGCCCTTGTCAGAGAAAAGAGCCCTTGTCAAATAAAAGTCAATGCAAATGTGCTTCCATACAAAGGTGATCTTCTATCAATAGCAGTAATAAATGGAAGACTAGGAAGTGGGAAAGTTGTTGTCAGGACTGAAATCTCTTTTTCCAGATTAATCATAGAATCAATCAGATTGGATAAGACCTTTAAGATCAATCAAGTCCAACTGTTACCCCAGGACTGCCAAGTCCACAACTAAACCATGTCACTGAGGGCCTCATCTACACCATTTTTCAACACTTCCAGGGACAGTGAAGAGAATCACAGACTGGTTTGGGTTGGAAATGACCTTAAAGTTCATCCAGTTCCAACCCCTTCCACTAAACATCTTCCACTAGGCCAGGTTGCTCCAAGCCCTGTCCAATGTGGCCTTGGATACTTCCAGGAATGGGACAGCCACAGCTTGTAAGGGTAGAATAAAAGTTTACTTAGAAGTGTTCAGGAAATAGGATAACACGTGTTTAGGTTGTATCCTGATGAGAGCATTTTCTGCATTGCTAATCAAGTATCTCTCAGTTTTCAAAATGCAAGCAATGCACATGTGTCCACATATTTATCAAGTTCTGGTAAAATTTACTTCAAAATTACACCTGCAAGCTATGAAGCAAATGATGATACTATTTTTTAGGCTCAACTAAAAAATGTTGATATGACTTTAATGTCTAATAACTTTCATTAAATATTTTATTATAATTTATAATAATGATTTATATCTTAAAGACTATTTTTTATAATCACCATCCTTCATATACTGATTAAACCTTAATATTTATAACAGACCAATTCTCAGGACCAGAGGCTGTAGCAGTGGATGAAGTAAATAGTTCAATACCTTTTATTTGCTGTTTCACATTCACTGATTCTTGTGTTTGAGTGTTTTGTTTATTTTCCTCTCCAAGATTGCCTATCCTGATTAAGAAGATATGAAAGAATACACACTCCTCCTCTTCTTGGCTTTGTGCTCTGCCAAACCTCTCATTGGTCCTTCATATTTTACACTAAAGAATATGATGCTCCAAGATATGGAAGAAGATGATGATGACGACGATGACAACAATTCTCTATTCCCAACCAGTGAACCAATTATACCACTGATTCCTTTTGATTTATTCCCAGTATGCCCCTTTGGATGCCAGTGCTATATAAGAGTTGTTCACTGCTCTGACCTAGGTAAGAATGAAGTTGTGTGTCTGTTCTCCACTGGACTCTCCTTTGGAGGATTTGCTTTTTGAAAGGTGACTCCCACAGCTCCATAAATCACCCACATTCTTATATTCCTGCAACAGTCATTTTCCAAGGAGCTTACATTTTTTCAATTAGGCTTGCAAACCAGACCTAACTTGTGTCCAACAACTAATCTGTGCCAGCACTTTTTACAACATAAATGTTTTCCCAGCTCATGGGAAAAAACATCACAGGTAACAACATTTTAACCAAAGGCAAATCTGCTGCTGTCACTGTTGCAGATATATACTAGTCCCTAAATACAAACTCATTATTAATTGTGCCAATTTGAATTGGTGTTCATTGAATTTTCCCCATGATTCAAAGTAATCAAAGGTCTATGCTCCTGTCACTTGCACAATGACAATGACATTCATTCTCATCACAGCTCTGCCACCAGCTTAAACTCAATCCTAGGCTCCTCATATCTTAGAAACATTGATTGAATATATAAATTGCTTGTTTGGATTTTTGTTTGTTTGGGGTTTTTTAATGTGTCATTATTAAGGAATGAAAATAAATTCTGACAAAAATAAACTGTGATTATTGCATCTAGTCTAGATTGCAAACTGCTTTACTGAAGTTCACACATAGAAAAAAAACCCCTATAAATAGACTTCATCTTTAAATAACTGTAACCTATTAATTAAAACATAATTGTTGATAAATTGGACCAGCATGTACCATTTGATGCATCAGCTTTTCCACTGCAAAGAAAGTTGCTATCCCTTGCTAATTTCCTGCTGATTCAGGATCTCAGATGTCATAAACTGAAGTGGTTTTGTAACTCAACAGTGAACTGGACTGAGGGATTTACTTAACTGGTAGTTAATTATTAGCTGCTGGTTGCTACCAAGAACACATTTTGCAGACGTGACCTGCAACCCTGACAGTACGATGGGAAGGGCAGTGCAGGGGTGGAAAGGGGCAGTTAAGCACTGAGCAGAAATCCCTTACAGCCACTGCAACAGCCCTGCTCCTCAACAGAGAACCACAGCCCCGGATTCTCCAAAGGCTGCTTTCTCCAGGGACTTTATAATACAGCAGTTTTCCTGTAGAACAACCTGTGCTCTGAGCTCACATATTTCATGGATGTAAAGAACCTGCAATGAGCACCCCCGTTCAAGATTTTCATGGTCAGGGACAGAAGCAGTTCCTCCTGAAACTATCCACACATTTTTATCGTACATTCTCATATAATTAGTTCTTCTCATTATCAAATACTCCCTTCTATCTTTTGCTTTATGACACTTTGTATGTTCTTTCCCATCATAATCATGAACAATCTTGCTGTGTTTTGGTGTTTAAAAGTTAATTTCTTTGGGCTTATATACAGGCACGTAATGTTTCTGTTTCTGTCACATACTTCAACAGGTTTGACATCAATACCTCGCAACATTCCACCAGATACACGTATGATTGACCTTCAAAACAACAAAATTAAAGAGGTCAAGGAAAACGATCTCCAAGGACTCACATCGCTTTATGTAAGTTTGCTATTTTCCAAGTTTAAAATCCTATTTAGCAATACGAAATATTCTGATACTTCTAAAATACTTTTTTTCTTCTCCAGTAATAGCCATAAAAATACAGTCTAATGCCTGCATATTTGACCGCTCCCACCTATCAAAAAGCAAATTTCTTTGAGCTGTAAGAACTATGACACTTCCTACAACATCCAGGAAATGTAACCAAAAAGATACTCAAGATTTCTTCACTCCTTAGCATGTAGAGACAGGCTTTAGAATAACTGACAACTGATAAATCTAAACATTTATAGTACACAATAACACTATAATGATTTCTTTTAATCATGAAAGAAAACTAGAGAATCTCAGAGGCTTGGAAAGGAATATTAAATCTGTTCTGGAATACTTATCTCCATAGGATGTCACTCTAAATCCAGTACCAACAAATACTGACAATTTAAAAACTGTTTTTGTAAGAACGACAAATCTGTTCCACAACTTATAGCAAGTTAATGACATTCCCTACCTCATTAGGAAGACATGAAACACATCAAAATAAAACCAACTTCTGTTCAGTCATGTTTGGTTTCTGAGCAAGAACTGAAAATTTACCAAATCTAAGCATTTCAGAATCAGCTTCTTAATCATTATGGGCTAAGCTAGGATAGAAAAAATAGGAATTATATAAATTCACAGTTTGCAACAAAGTTTCCATTCCCCTCAAGTGTCTCATGTCTGGATACAAATGGTCTTATGAGCAAGTCAGGGGTAAACACATTAACAGTGGTTTATATTCAGTATAAAAGATCTTACAGAAACTAACCTCCAGTTACTGAAAAAGACACTGGACTACATTAGCGATCACCAAATTACACAGTAGAGTCACCACTTAATTATGCGATGACTGCAAACTTCGAGCTGTTTTGATTTTTCTCATCAGCTAATTTGTGGCAAGACCTAACAAAACTTTTACTGAAAGCAAAGTTTACTTTGTACATCTTGTCTGAGCACTAGTCTATTTAGCAAAGGCACAGGTGGCAACTTGGATTAGGAAGGAGAATTTCCTGTTTATTTCCTTAAGCTACCCTCATTTTTTCAGGGCAAAAAACACAACCTCAAAAACTTAATTCTGTTTTGCTTTACTTCCCCACCCCCCTCATTTCAGAAAGCAGAGACTTACCAACAGCTCAAAGAAGTAAAAAAAGAACACCACTTATTAGGCTAGGTATGGAAATGCAAAGATGTAATTTGACATGCAAAGTAATTTCAGATAAATCGTATTTTGTTGTCTGTAATAACTCATTACAAGTTCTCTGACAAAATGCAGCAACCAAAACCAAGTAACTGTCCCCAAAGAAGGACTAGTGTACTGTACAGAAGAGACTTAAGTCCAGAAGATGAAAAATTATGGCAAATAAGATAAAAATTCATGTGTGTCTAAGTCATATACAGACATTAACTTTAATAGACATTAACAGATTTAAACCCTGTTATTTTGCAGTATTATGCTGAAATAAAAGATGGAATCCTGAGTTTTGAGAATTTGTCTGCATTAAGGAACATCAACAACAACAGAATATAATCCTGACACGATCCTACAAAATATATGATGACAAACACTGTTTTGCCAGTTCTTCTCATTGTCCATTGGCACCTTGTCAGCTCTGACTAGTTTTTCTCTACCTTCTAGTTGATGCTCCAGCTTTCAGGCTCTTTCCCCCTTTCCCCCCCGCAATCAATTGAAATGCCCAAAGTGCATTTCAAATACTATAAGTGTTAATGTTTGGTATGCTGGAAAAATAAAATATTTACAATACTTCATTTTAAAATTATATAATCAAGTTCATGACTTAGAATTCAGAGTCAATGTTCCTGCATAAAGAAATTTTCTTTGTATTTTTCTTCCCATCTCTCATAGGCATTGGCTTTGAACAACAATAAAATAACCAAGATCCATCCAAAAGCCTTTCAACCAACAAAGAAGCTACGACGATTGTATTTGTCTCATAACCAGCTAACTGAGATTCCAACAAATCTACCAAATACATTAGCAGAGCTCAGAATCCATGCTAATAAGGTTAAGAAAATCCACAAGGATGCATTTAAAGGAATGAAGTCTCTACATGTTTTAGGTAAGTCCAATTAAGTAAATAATAAAGAAAAAGAAAATGTCTTTATCAAAACTGTAACATACTATATATAGTTTCCATTCAACCATTTCCAGTGTGCTACTTTCTCTTTAAAAGATCTCCATGCTGTGGAAGTGATCTTCCATGACTTAATTACTACATATCTTTACAGCCTTTTTTCACTGAAAGCTGTGACTTCCACCCCTCAGAATAGGTAATCCAAGCTAAACATTAATTAATGTTTAGAACATCAGAAGTCATAAATAAAATGAAATTGGATATTTATAACGTAGTCAAACATACATAGAAATCCTATGCCATAAGGACCTCTTTTTTTCTTTTTGCCTTGGACAGAAATGAGTGCAAATCCTCTTAACAATGATGGAATAGAGCCAGGGGCTTTCGAAGGAGTAAATATCTATCATATAAGAATTGCAGAAGCAAAATTAACTTCAATTCCTAAAGGTACGCTTTATTTTACCTTTTCTATTTCACCTGTACCGGTACACTCCTGAATAAAATGCTCCAACATCTACATGATTATTAGCACATTCATAAATTCTGTACAGGATTTTTTATTTCTATCACCTCCGACTTTATTTTTCTTTCTCTAATTGGAATCCAATTCTACATCCCAAAAGCGTGCACACATGTGCAGGCACATGCACAATCACACAAGCAGGGCACACACACTTGCTTTCCAGCCTTCTCTCTGTCAAGAGGTCCACTCCTCTAACATCCAGAGGCTTTTAAGGAGAAGCAATGTGAAGTAAATCATAGTTAGATGTCTCTTCACATCTTCCACATTAGCCTCTCAAAAATCCTTACAAAGAAAGGATAAAACCCCTGTTATTTGATCATAAGGGGTCGTCAGAGATACAGAATTCCCACTTTCTTTGTGCATTTAAAATTTCTAACTTGAATTTTGAATGTTTCAAGCCAGACTGTAGTTCAAATATGCTCTGCTATATGACCACCATAATGCAAAACCCAACACAGCATTTTATACATCTTTTGATGAGGTCTTGCTAAGTAAAACTTAACTGCTAATTTCAACTGCTTAAAAATACTAGCTATGAGAAAAACGGAAGAAAAAAAGATAGGGCTTTGAGCAACCTGCTCTAGTGGAAGGTGTCCCAGCCCATGCAGAGTGTTGGAACTGGATGAGCTTTAAGATCCCTTCCAATCCAAACCAGCCTGTGATTTGTGTTATATCATTCATCAGCTTACAAGGAAACTAAATACTGGCCCCTGAGATAATGATTTTGGGATCATTTAGATAAAGAACTTGTTTTTTATTAAATTTAATCTCTTCTTATAGACATATAGGCAATACAAAAGCATCCTGTAGAACATTAAAAAAAAAAAACAAACACAAAAAAACCCCCCCAAAAACCCAAAACAACCAAAAAACCCAACCCCCCCAAAAAAACCAGAAAAAACCAAACCAAAACAAAATCCCAAAAAAACCCAAAACCACACACACACACACACAAAAAAAAAAACCTAGGGAAAAAAAAAAAAAACAGGGAAAAAAAAAACCCAACAAACCAAGCAACTCACATTAATTGTTCAGATAATTTTAAGATCAGAAACTACCTGGCTGCTTATGGTAACACACCCCAACATACACAAAAAGACTTTCTTCTACTATCATCATGATAGTGTCCCCTGTCACTTAGCATCAAAAAAACCCACCAAAGATAAAATGATTCCAATTTTGTCTTTCTAAGCAGCACGCAGTGGTATTGTAACCTGGAATTTAAAGTGGAAAAAAGCCCAAACAAACAAACACCAAAGCATAGCCACTGGCACAAAAACAGACTGTAAAGCACATCACTTCAGTGTTGTGAGGCTACAACAAATAACAATGCCAATGGGAGCAGTACTCTCCTCAGCCATATTAGTAACACAAGCGTGGTTTCTCTTGCTTGGTGTCAGGGTGCCATCTAGGCAGATGCTGGTAAAACTGAACATAAGATCAGCAAACACAAATTCAAACTTGTGAATGTCTTTCTCTGCCTTCACTAAAAGGATGTTGTAAAAAAGAGTCTCCTCCTCACAGTCCATTCACTGACAGTTCTGAATTGGGACTATTTGGTACCATGTGAGAAAACACTAGTGTACTGGCACAGGAAAGAGCATATGGAATATTTGATTTTCCTTAGAGAATTCCAAAAGCTTTCCCCTTACACCACATCTTTGGAACTTATAATAGCACAGCTTGGAACTTATAATTACACAGTTGTTATACTGTGTGTAAGAAAATACATATCCAAAAACTGGTTCCACAGGAGCAGTATTTGGACTACCAACAGTTAGATAATTGCATATAACATACAATTTACATCTTTAACAGGTTAACCAAAAGTATACGGAAAGCTGTTATAAAGCAAGCTAGCAAAATTATATCAAATTTTAGAACCCTGAATTCTTAACTTTAGCATATGCACCCTCACATCTTAATTTTCTTTTAAGATTACTATTTTAAATCAAATTATGTTGATAATTTTTATTATTTTTTTAAAGTAACATACTTGTATCTAATACCCATTTCTTTCATACAGACACCATCACCCTCCTCTCACCTCACCCCCTGAGTTCTTCACCCAATACTAAACACAAAGGAAAGAAGTTGTTTGGAACATAATAAACATTCCAACAAAAATAAGTTGCCTTACTTTCCTCATACTGCATTTGTTTTTCACCAGGACTGCCCTCCAGTCTACTGGAACTTCATTTAGATGACAATAAGATCACAGCAATTGAAATTGAAGATTTTAACCGGTATAAAGACCTTCAAAGGTAAAACTCCCAGGCAGAATGCTTTTCTTTGATTAAAGGTCAGACCTGGCAGGATCTCTTATTTGATACTTGTTAATGGGAAAAAAGAGAATTTAGAAATTTAAATGCTTTACTAAGAACTGCTGTAAATAAGACCAAACTTAAAAAAAAAAACAAACCAAAACACACCACTCCCCCCCTCAACATTAGCCTTGTTACTGCACCTCTTGCCTACAGTTGTCAGTAGAAGTGTATGTTAAGAATAGCATCCCATTACAAAATGTAACTATTGTAAATTCTTACCTCACAGCACCTGGGTGTTATGTAATAAAACATGTTTTTCACGTAATGTCTCTTAATGTGCTAATAGTAATATGCATTGGCTGTATCTCTCATACTGAGAATATATGAATGTTTGTGGTCATATTATTTATCAACAGTAATCTGTGGTTTTCCCTAGGCTGCTCCCTACTAAGCCCAGACATTTTAACTCCTTGGTTACTCACCTCACAAATCACCCCCCAAAATGACATACAGCAACACCAACAGACTTTTGTTTTGGGAACAGAATGCTTTTCTTGCAACTAAATTTATAGGATTTAGGAGTCATAATAGGTTTTTAATTCTAGAGAAAGCCTAAGTGTACTGGAAGGAAACACTCCATACATTAAGGAATGTATCACTGCTGTAGGGCAAAAAAAAGGAAGCTTGCTCTGTAAAGCTCAGTTAACTACTCTGAAGATATGGCTGAGCAGCAGTGAATTTTGGATTTGGTAACAAACTACTACAAAAGAGGAACTGCTGAGCTGCTTTTAGTACCAACTTTAGTTTCTGACGGAATTAAGAAAGAAAGTACAAACAGAGGATGGCAGGTCAAGTGGAAAGAGCAATTCCAAACTGACATGCACATCCACCTCCTGAATCATCTTCCCAGCAACACAGGCTGAAGTGTCACAGCAAAAAAAAATCTAACCAAGGCCTAAATTAAGGAAAATGTGGAAGTAGGAAAAAGGTAGTCCTGCTTATTTTCAAAAGACAAAGTTTTTGACTAAGTTATAACTGTTTCTTTATAAGACTTGCTCTTCTTTGGCTGTTTATTAGAACAACACTTCCTGTTACTGTGAGATTACACTACTTGATAAAATGGCACAATTTCTTTTACAAGCAGACTGGTTGATGTTTATAATTTTAACTCTTGCCACTAAAAGTAGAAAAACTGCATGCAAAACCAGACAGTTGCTCTCATCAGACTAGCTGCTGTCCCTTAAGTGTAGATTGAACTAAGAAGAAAAAAAGTTTGTTAGTTCAGTGGTAGGGGCTTTTTCTATCAGTAGTAAGATTTCATCAACTCTCCCCAATTCTTTTTGTCCCCTATGCTTACTCCTATATATTTCTACTAAAACCAAACAAACAAAAAGCCCCAAAACAAACTAACAAACAAAAAGCCACAAAAAAACCCCAAACCACCCCAAAACCAAAGTATGTTTATGCTCTTCAGTGCTGTTGTGAATCTCAATTGGTCTTTAATTATATGTTTCTTATACTATTTCTAGGCTTGGACTTGGGAATAATAAAATCAAAGATGTGGAAAATGGAAGTTTTGCCAACATACCAAGCATACGCGAAATCCATCTTGAAAAAAATAAGCTCAAGAAAGTTCCTCCCGGATTACCTGAACTGAAATATCTACAGGTCATACACTAAACTTAATAGAAAGCTCTGGTACTTATGAGTTTACACCACCATGCTGATTAGGACATAACTAAAAAGCATAATTGTCACATATATTTGTTTGCTACAGGCTTATTATATAATTATTATTAGATAATTATATATACCATCTGGCATTAGCAAGCCAGAGTGGAAATTCTTCCATTCCCATGCTGAAAAATCTTAAATCCAAAGTAAATTATTCATGAGGCTGAAATGATAAAATTTTGAAATTTGTATTTAGAACTAGAAAAATTCTGCAATAAAACACTTCCAAAAGACATTTATTTCCCGGATTCTGAAATAACAATTAAAACCATACCAGCAAATCTTCCAATATCAACTTTTCTAGAGACTACTTTTAAAAAATTATTACAACTCTGAAGATTCACATTTTGGTAGAATATAATACTTATTATGAGAGAATATAATTTTTACTATAAGAGAATATAAACTACGTTTTAGGAGAATGTGCCATAAGAATAGAGTCCAATTATTCTGACAACACACTGATAAAATACGATATAATTTGTTTTGTGGGAGAGATTACAAAACACTTGGTTTGTGACAGGATGTAAATATTTATTAATATTTAACACAAATTTTTAATTCCTATTACTATTAAGGCCTGTATCCAACTAATCTTACAGCAAATCTCAGTTATCTATATGTATGCCAATGAATGTTTAGGTATTTTTCCAATTTACATGCTAATTATTTGATTTTACTGTTTCTCATTACTGCAGGTAGTCTTCCTCCATTCTAATCATATTGCAAAACTGGGAGTGAATGATTTCTGTCCAACAGGAAGAAGAAAGAAGAAAGCGTTGTACAGTGGCATAAGCCTCTTCAATAATCCTGTAAAGTACTGGGAGATTCAGCCTTCAACTTTCCGTTGCATTGTAGCCAGAAACAGTGTGCAGCTTGGAAATTTCCTCAAGTGATAGAGAAGCTGGTCATTTCATAAAGCAACTTGTCCAAATCAGTTCTACAATACTTGAAATTTGCAGAAAAATGCCAATTTTACACTATTTAACCAGTTTACAATGTATTCACTATTTCAGAGATAATGAATTAGATGAAACATTTTAGCAGGATCCATGTTCAATCTACATTTGAATAATTTAAACAAAAGCCTTTATATCTTACGGAAGGACTCTTGGAACTGGAAACTGTATTTCCTGTTTCCTATTATAGGTGTTAAATTCTTTACTTAATCACATCATTTTGACATACTCTTTCTTTTAAGTAATTCTAAAAATCAAGTGGAAGTGACTTTTTCCATAATAATGAATTTTCATCTGCCAAAAAGCATCGTAAGAGAAGTTGCAAAAAGAAATTACCAAACCTCAAGGACAACTTCTTTTGCCATTTTCGATAATTAGCAAAGATGCAATAAAAAGGTACGATATTGTGAGGTCTTTGATAAAGGTAGGTTTCATATCAAGAAATAACACACAAAAAAAACCTCTGAAAGCTTTTGGTATTTCTTCTTGCAACTTTAAGAGGGAAATGCTCTTCAATGTTTTGCTATCAATGCAATTTGATGCATTCTGAACTCTGAAAAAGAAGAATTCAAGATTTATCATATGCTTTAGGCTTACTAGGAATGATTATTAAACTCCCTTTAGGCTGGCACAAACATTTTCTTTTATCTATAACAATAGTAATCATGGTTTTCCTTTTATTTTTTTCCTCTTTTATAATTGACATCACACGGGTTAAGAATCCCTCGTTAACATAAGTACCTTAAAAATGCTGAATGCAAGCAGATAGCTGGAACTCAACTGCCCTGACTTCTTATGTAGGTCAGCACATAGAATTCTCAATATTGACAGTACTGTATAAAAGGGGTATTTTAAATATCTATTTAGTGTATATTTGCTATTGGGATTCAAAATAAATTAAATAAGCTTAAAAAATACTTGCACTTGTATACTTGATTATATACTAAGTCATGTCAAAACATTCAGAGATTATAACCAAGCACGTGTCTGACTTCTGTAAATATTTTCTCTATTCTTCCTTCTTCCAAATCTACATACCAAGAGAACCATTTATCACTGCTGCTCTTCAGGTTCAAAATTCAACGCTTCATCTGAAGCTGCTATGGAAAATGACACAGACCAGTAGAAGAAAATAATACATGGAAATCAAGTAATTCCCAATCTCTCAGCCTGTCTACCACCTCCCTATGTATACTAAGCAATAAGTATCAAGTCTAAGATATCATTTTTTTTCATCTGCTTGGTCTCTTTGTATTTAATATTTTGTTAGTACCACTATGGTTTTGAGACCCGAAATCACATGGAGAGAAAAGGGAGAGTGGGTCAAGGGGAAGGTTTTCCTGAAGAACAGTTATTGCAATCAGAAATTCTGTAAGGCACCTCAAAGCAGAATAAAAAAAAAAAAAACAAACCCCAATTCAAATCTGCAGATCACCAAGCATCTTTCTGTTCCTGGCTTCTGAAGATATTTCTAAGGACTGCGTTTCTTGGCAAATAACATGGGGAAAACAGTGATCAGTACTGAAAACCACAGTTAATGAGTATAGTCTTCATCAGCTGATGTAGTTTATATCATGTACTTCTTTAGCCATAGTTATGTCATCATGCGTGAAGAACTATGATCTCCAAACATAGGAAAAAAGGGAGTATCTTCAGAGATTTTTCCACTAGAAAATTAGTTCTACAATCATAGGAAGCACAGAAATGCTGATGTACAGTTCTTACAGGGAATGCATACCAGCTTTTACTGCGACTCTGCATTCCGAGTGAAGACACAGTCTTCATTTATTTAAATAAATCCAACAGTAACAAACCTGACAAGGCTGCAGAGGGAAACAGCCAAATCCTGAAGCCACCTCTACAAAATTTACGTGGAACGTGAAAAGACCAAGGGCAGAAATAAGTAACTAAGACTGAAACAGCCTAGTTGCATAAAAAAATAACACACCACACAGGCTAGTCATTTGTCCTAGAATAAACCATCTTCACACAGAATCTGTACATTCCTGCTCAAGCAGGAACACCTACTACTTCATGGAAGCAGCCCAAGTGCACATTCGTACCCTCTGGGAAATGCCCATCTTCCCTTAACAATAGGCTACCCTGTCTTACATGACCATAAACAGCTCATAACCCCCTACCAGAGACACAAAGCATTGCCAGTAACAACTACTCGTCCAAAAGAAAGTGAAGATTGGAAATAAATGCATATAGTAACAGCTAAGTAGCTTAAGTCCTTAAGGGTCCACAAAAGATTCACTGTTTATAAAGTTTATTACCAAAAAGATAGAAGAAAGGTAAATAAAAGGTGAGGCAGGAAAATTTATAGATGACCAGCAGGTAAGCAAAAGCCAAAAAGATTTCAGAGTCTTCCAGTGAAAAAGAGTGGTCAAGTAGCAAACATAACAGCACAAAGTTCAATCCTAAAGAAGGTCAAGAATGAAAAATGTAAGAAAAATTTCCAGATCATTTATCTATTTTGTAGAACACTAAGTTAACAGCTTTCACCTCAGGGAAGTGGGATAAAGGCAGACTTCAATCAAACCTTCAAATGAAAGTACAAAGAGTAAATACCATGCCAGTAAAAAGAATAGAATAGGTAACAGAAAAATCATTTAGAAGAATCACTAGCTTCAGTGTTTTCTTAAACACTCAGGCTATACTAGTTACACCAATTCAACAATGACATCATCAGTAGAAAAGCAGATTCAAATTCTGCAGCTTAACTAAGAGAATAAACCTTTATCTGTGACTCCAGCTATGCTGGCAATTTTGCATTAAGGCAGTAAGTATCACATTGTTCATTCTGTCCTGTAAGCTATTTTTAGAGAAAACCCAGGCATTTCCTATAACATATCACATAAATTCATAGGATGTCTGTCACTTATGAGAAAAAAAAAAATGTATGCTCAACAACTCTCCGCTATTTTCTGATACTATTTTTCAGCCAGCATTTGTGGGTAATAATAACTAATAATTTACATACCTTGTATCTTTGGCATAAACCCACGTGGATGTCACAATGACATTGCAATATAAAATGCACCTTACAGTTTCAGCAATGATTTCTGAATATGGACATCAAAGCAATTCACCGAATAATAGCTAACTAATAATAATATGCTGGCATCCAGAAGTCTTTCCACCTAACAAGGCAGTTCAGTATCAGTTGATAGGGTGAAAAACCGTCAAGAAATCAACTCCACCTTTACATTCTCCACAGATGTTAAAGGAAAGAGGAAGAGAGATTTGATATAAATGCTTCTAAGATTCTTCTCTTATAACTTATTCCTTGTACAAGTAACTACATTCCTCTCATTAAAAAAATACATATTAAAAAAACATGTATATTTATTCAGCCTAAGCTTTCCAAACTTCAGCGGGTTTCTCTCTTCTGACAGTGTCAGGTCCTTAGAAAACAGTTAATAGATTTCACCAGAGGATGGCAACCTACTGTTACCAAAAGAAGGAAAAGTACTTTTAAAGAATAAATAACAGAGACTGTTACTGCAGAGTAATAGCCCAGTAAACTTCACAAATACTGATTAAGCAGAGAGGCCTACTTGAGTACTTCTGAAGACTGAGTTCTTCGTCCTGGCTTTACACCGTTAGCTTGCCAAAGGATAATCTTATCACTCCAAATCTTCTCACCGCCTCTTTCCCCAGTAACAATCTACTCAACACAGTACTTCAAAACACAGCAATACAAAGAATAATGCAACAGTAGCAGACAAACTTTGCAAGACACAGAAAGTTTAAGGAATTAAAGACACTATCAAACCATGATTTTAACTTGCACCATCAGCTATGGCAAGTGCATACCACATAAATCAAAACATACATGGGATTTCTTTCATATCCATATTAAAAAAGCCAAACAGAACCAAAATTTTGAAGCATCAAACCACTTCAGATTGAGATGTCTTCTGCAAGCAAGACACCCAATGAAGAAAAAAACGTTTTGTAAAGATACCTCACACAACCCTCAACCTACCATCACAAAATCCCATTCCACCTCATAATCATATCAGTCCCAACACATGTCTTCATTTCCTGTATTTCTTTCACTGCAATACTCCATAGGTTAGAAACATGGCTGAAGACTAGTGTATGAAACTCACAGATCATAAAAGTGCTTGCTTTTGCTGCTAAACAAGTTAAAGAAAGTGAAGAAGTGTTGATTTTTTCTTCCATTTTCCAGCATTAATAGTGTCTTCCTCCTCTGCTTAGATGTCAATTTACATGAAACCTGCAGGAACTCAGTGTGCACAGGCTAAAAGTGCTCTGTGCTCAGAAGTGTCAGGCAAGAGAAAAACGACATGGACAGAGAAAAAGCACAGCTATTTGGGTATCACTGCATGACATTAAGAGAGTTGTAAAATCATAAAAGCACAATGAAATGTAGGCTAGATGAGCAGATAACAAGGTGGACTGAAAACTGGCTGAGTGGCAGGTGATCTAGTGAATTCCAGTCAGATCCCAGCAACCAGTGGCATACCATAGCGGTCTGTCTATACTGGCTCCAATTCTGTTCAGCATTTTCATTAAGGATCTAGATGGTAGGACCGATTACCCTCAGCGAGTTCAGTGATGACACAAAAGTGAAAGGAGTGACTGATACACCATGCTGCCATAGAGGGACCTCGACAGATTGAAGAAAATGGCCAACAGGAACTCGCACAGTTCAACAAAGGGAAGTCCGAAGTCATGTACCCAGTGAGGAATAACCTGATGCAGTGGTAAATGCTGGACAACCTGGAAAGCAGCTTTGCAGGAAAGAACCTGGGAGTCCTGGTGGTCAAGTTGAAAGTGAGCCAGCAACGTGCCCTTGTAGCAAGGTTAACGGTATCCTGGGCTGCTTTAGAAGGATAAGGATGATCTATCTCTTCATTACCAGTGTTGCTGTCACTGAGTTATTCCATGAATGAGGAAGCTACAGAAGCCTAGATTCCTATGGATTTGAATCTAACAATCCTCAGGTTCATCCAGTTTGTCTCCACCATACACCAACACCTCAGCATATTCTCCTACAGTTGCCTTCCACAGCTACCACTTGTTTGCCTGCCAAATGACAGAGCTACAAGTATGCCAAGAGGTTAGTCAACATCTCCATTTCATCTTGCCATCTGGCTGCTTACTCTAAGAAGGAAGATTTGTAACTGTCTTTTCCTCAGTTAAAGTACCTCTTTGGAATACTTTCCTCTGATCAGCTGCTATTTTTTACAAGTTGGTAACAAGCACACACACATTTCCCTCTATCCTGTGTCAAATTTGGATATAATTAGCAATGATGATCAAAAGATACTGAGTGAAATAAGTGACAAAGACAAAAGTTTAATTCTTTAAGAAATCAGTAAGTGAAACTTTGGCTATTCTAAACATAGTGGAAACTTCCAAAAAGTTTCACATCACCAAGTATTCCATCAGGAATTCCAGCAGCAGCATTTCTCAAAAGTGATGGAAATGCCTAAGAGCAGAGCAGCAGGGAAAAAAAGTATACAAATTAAGATATGCAAATTTTGAACCATTCATACTGGTTTGCTAAAGAGGTAAAATGTTTTAGCTACCTAAAATGGGTTAGGCATAAGAAATCTATATAACTATTATGAAATCTTGAAATAACATAATTTCACAAAGCATTTACCTATGTATGTCCTAAGAAGCAATATTTACTAACTCTCAAAGACAGCAATTACCAGCATTAAGCTATGTACTGCATTCCTTCAACCATAGTTGTCCATTGACTCATTTCACAATGTTTCTTTTCAAGTTAAAATTAAATCTAAAGTTTCTGCTAATATTTTGATATTTACTACCAGTAATTCTACAAATAGTTGCACTGACTAGATAGTGTTGAAAAAACCTCAAAGAAGAGTGCCCATAAAAAACAAGACCAACTTACCATGTTTGAACTATGCCAATTTGTTCTCTCTCTAACTCAGAGTTTCTGGATATTTTCCCATGTTGCCCTGATTTCCAAAAAAGGTTACTTCACAAGTATTTTATTTTTAATGACAGATTAGCAAGAGCAAAACAACCAGCAAACGGAAAGACTAAGAATATCACCCAAACATTACCACCCACTATTTCACAGTCTGAAGAACAGATTCCTGGTCAAAATATCGCACTATTTACCCAGAAAAACTAAGCTACATAACAACAAACTAAAGAAACATTAATATTTCCATTTGATTTTGATCAAAATTTAACATCAGCATGAGAATAAAAGCAATGGTAAACTAAAACTAATGAAATCATGTTCTGAAGCCTATTTTTTTTTTGTCCTTTTCTATGTTCAGAATTTAAGACTGAATGTTTCTTGGGTTTGTGTTTTTTCCCCCCCTCTCCTTTCTGGGGAGACTAGAGGTCTGAGAACAAAGCTGCTAATAGGAAACGTATGGCAAAGCCCTGGAGTAAATGAAAATCTGACTCTAATTCCAAATGCCACGTATCACATACCACTGTCTAAAATTATTTACCAAGATAAATGTAAGATTCACCCTGCAGACTCAGTGAATCACCTGAAATGGAAGATAATATTAAGAATAAAATAAACGGAAAGGCTTTCATAGTTATCCAAATATTGATTAGTTTGGAATAAGTTTGGATGCTTCTCAAAGCTTGTGTTAGCCAATAAAAAATTAGCTCAACAGAATATGCTGCCAACAGACAGACTTGTTGCAGTTTTTCACATAAAATATTAACAGTTTTACTCAACTGAACAACGCAATTCTGGATTTAACCATTATGCTGCTATGATTGCAGTGGGAATAGCATACAGCCAAGTTTTTCTATGCACGAACACTTTCTCTGTCTCACGTTCTTGTCCAGGAGAAATTTGAAGACTATGAGATTTCTGGAACAGCAGCATTGTGGATGTAGTTTTGATGAGAATCCCACACATTTCCACACACTGCTAAGTCTTGCCACAAGCTCCCTGTCCATAAGCAGTACATTTAACTAGTCTGGATGCATTAGACTACCTGCATATATAGAGACCATCTATTCATCTCGTGCAGTATGTTTCATACATCAGATTCATTATGCATGAACTACCCATCACTTATACAAAGATCTCTAATCAAAGTTGCAAGGAGCAACACTGAAATTAATATGCTCACATCACCATTACACCTGCAGTAACTATTAATGAATTACATTCTCTGTTAAGAACAGAAAAAAACTCCTAGCTGATGGGTTGCCAAAGGTGTAAAATTTCTTTATGGACAGAGAGGAAGTAGGTCATTGACACAAGCATGCAGTTGCCTGTGTTATTTCCAGGTGCTTTTTAGGTATAAAGACCAATGAAAATACTTTCCTTCCATAAAAACTCTTAACACAATACCTTAAGTCCTTTGTTTCTCATTTGTAGAAAACTGGCCTGCTGTTCTAAAAGATATTTTACCAAAATTTATATCTCATTTAGGCCACCAATGAGAACACTCAGACACCATACTATTCTTCTCCTATCAGGAATATCCTCTTCTATCTTCTTTCTATTGTACAAGATGAAACAAGGAGCAACAGACTGAATGATTCATGGGTCTGTTTCCACAAAACATGGTAAAAGAAACTATCCAAGACTCCATTTGGAGTTTTAGATAGGAGGCATTCCTTATTACAGTGTGGGGAACACATGTAAATCATTTCATAAAGAAGAGCACGCCTGGAGTCTACAAGCAGCATCAATATATCCAACGAACTTATGCATATTTACAACCTTTCCAGGAAATGCTTTACATATACACTAGATTTCCTGGAACTAATTGTAATACTTGCATTTAAATTACGCATGTGCTTTCTTGGTGAGAAGTGGTCTTGAGGCGTTTCTGGTGGTCATCAATAGTCTTCCTCACTGTGTCCACTGACTGATCTCTGTGCTTGCAGATGTGCAAAAGACTCTTGTGAATTACTTAATAATTGTATCTCTGGTTTAGCTCAGTTTGTTCCGATTTGCTCCTTAGCTTGAAGAACCAGCATGTATGTCTTAGTTACTGCTTTCTTATCTTCAAAGGTTACCCTTGTTTTATACACACCCCAAGGCCGCACTGGCCCATCTTGCTCTCAACAAAGTGGTCCCAGTTTGCAACCTAACATCTTGCTTACAATTAACAGAGTGGTTTTAATTTATAACTTAGCATTTTAGCTTACAGGTCAGTAACAGGCCTAAATTTTTTAGCATGAATTTAGAAGCCACTTCTATATTAACCTGACGAGTAGATGCTCAGATTCAGAAAGTGATATAATAATCTAGTATTCTGCAAGAGTAATAAAAACAACTGTCTACTCATTTCTCCAGCAGCAATACTGTGATGCAACATAATTATTACCTGCTCAAGAAAGGGTTAGTGTTTAATAGCTAGAAATTAATATTTTCATGCAAGCCTACTTTACTTTTTGGAATGCATATTTTCCTTTATTTTTTTAAGCTAATACATACAATTTGCATTTAGATGTTATCCTCCTGTAAATTACTTCCAATATTTTTTATTTCCTCAAATACAGGGCAAAGATGATATTTTATTTAACTCAATTTAGAAAATGGACTAACATACAAAAAGGGAGTCAAGTAAACTTCAGAAATCCAGAAATAGCAAGTAAAAGTCACTGTAACGGTATAATTTGTTCCCATCTTCACTAACTGCATAGTACTGTTTTATAATAACAACCAGCAGAATCTGCAGGCAATGTGATAAAATTTGAGACAAAATAATCAGAGCACTGTTAGGAGTAAAAGTAAACATGCAAATATCTGCCTAAAATGGCTAGTGAACTTAACAGTTTAATATTCTACCAGACTAACTATGCTCCTATACAGTGGCCTGTAATTTTGGCACACTGCATAGGAAGATAAAGTCTGTTTTAATGCTATGCAGAAGAAAATATACTTCACACCTTCAACCACTGCTATCATATCCAGACCCCATAAAGTACTTTCTTAAGCAACATGATAAGAGATCCCTTATTTGTCATGCCAGGATCACAGCTAACAAATACCATTTTCTTATACAGTATAGCAATAAACTTTTTAGAACACAAAACAGAGTAAGCAAGTACGAGGTCAATAGGCCACTATCTCTTCTCGTTGAGACCACAATTAAGGTGAAATCTGTAGAAAATTATACATTGGTACTATAATCCCTTTGCATTTTGGCTCTTACTGGGAAAAAAAAAAATCTTGACAAAAAGGTCTTCCTAGAACAATAAATATTGCTGTTCAAAGCTAAATAAAGTGCATTCAGATTGAAATTAAAAATCTTTTCTTTTGGAAAAGTAGAAACTTATGTCTAAACCCAATCTTCAACATTCTTCTTACTGCTTCCATCCAACAGATGGAAGAAAAACCGTTATAAAGACATTACATAGATTCATTTTATTTTTTGGTTTAGTTTTGTTGTTTTGGGTTTTTTTTTACAATTAGCCATAAGCACAGTGAACATTTAAAAAAAAAAGGTTTCTTACCATACTAACTGAAAATCTTTGAGATGTTTTCCTTGAGTGCATTTCACTGGAGCATACATATGTAATATTTCATTACTCATGTTTCAGGAATGCTTTGCTTTAGCAGCATTGCTGTTTCTTGTGCCTTGCGCATAGAACGGAAAGGGTAACACATGCTTCCTACTTGAACAGTTCCCTCCCAAAATTAGAATGCACAGGAACCTGAGAAGAGGAGAAAATGTGAGCATTGAAAACACATCTGGTCAGATGTGCAGTTGCTTCCTGAAGTAGCTTTTCTATCTTTCTAAAGAGTACCTATCCACTCAATATTCCATAGTGGGTAAACCTCACTAGCAGTTCTAAACAATTACACCAGTCATCTCTGTGACTGCTTTTATAACATACTTCTTTAAAGGTTTAAGCAATTAGCCCTGTGTTTGACAAAGATGTGAAGAAAAGAATTCTGGAGAGCTGTCTTGCAATAACATTTTTAAAGACGACTACCACTATCGGCTCAATTCTGCTAGACTTCAATCAAGCACTGGTTTCAAGCCATTCCTCATCCCTTGACTAAGACCCAGTGAGATAGGTTTTGGTTTTTTGGTTGGTTGTGGGTGGTTTTGGTCTTGGGTTTGTTTTTTGTTGTTGTTGTTGGTTGGGTTTTTGGTTGTTTTTTTTTTCTCTTTTTAAAATAATCTGTTTTCTTAAAAGAAATCATTATGGATGTTTATATTTTGGCTGCAAATAGTCGCAGACATTACCTCCACTTTCAAAAACTGCTAGGACAACAGAAAAGTCACATGTCACAAGCTTGATATAAGGCAACAAGGGCACTTCCTAGATTACCATGGAAGATTTGTAACTAATGCCTAGACCAACTTACCCTCCCCTAATGAAACAGCCATTATTATGAAGGTTGTTTTGAGTCTGAACCATGTTCAAGTCCTCACCAGAAGCGGTCATAAGGCTTTCCAGAATCTCAGAAACAGAAGACTTTCTGCCACAGAGTAACTGGATAAAATAACCATGAGACCCTGTCTCAGCTCTGCCAAGAAGCAGCTGTGACTCACAAACTATTCAAACAGTAGAGAAGCACGTCAGTTTGATTACTTGCCATAAATCAAATGAAGCATTTATTTTATATGCCAGGCAGAAAATAGATGCATGGACAAGTATCTTCCAAAACAGCTTTAAGAAAATCCAAACAAAACTGAGATAAAAATGGAGAGTAACTGAAGGAAATAAAGGTACAGAGATTATATCTTTCCTTATAAGAGAATATGTCAGAGTACAGATGAATTACGTGTAATAATACTTGCTGTTCCTACGAAAGTTTCCAAGTCACAGATTCTGACTTCAGAAGAAATGTACTGCAGGCCATAAATGTAATGCTGGCTGTGACACCAGCATTCAAGGTCTTGGGCTAAAATGTGAGGATTTATTCTTGAGTAAAAAAGAGGGATAATAAAAATTAAGAACCAGTTTAAGGATGATCTCCAGTTTCCAGGCTATTAGAGAGAGCTGAAAGGCTGCCTGGGAAAATCCTCTATATCACAAGGCAGGACAGTTGCAAATTATTGCTCTAGAAATGTTCAAACAAATACATCTGCCATGAAAAGAAACATTCTATAGTCACTGCAAAAACAAGTAAGGACCTTCATCCTCAAGCACACTCAAAAGAGTAAGTGGGAAGCGTTTTCCATCACGTACAAGGGGAAAATTTTTGCTAATGCAAAACTTTCCTATGCATGATCATTCAGGAATTTTTTGGCAGATAACTTAGACAACTTCTCCTTATCCTTCTCTAAAAGTGCCTAAAGGGGAAATAAAATAAAAAAAAAAATCAAAACACTTATTTTTTGGCTATAAACATACGAATTGCAGATTGGATACAAACACAGAACAATCTGAAGTTGCAGGCACATTTTCTAATTCTTTTAACAAAAATGCATGAAGTCCATAGCTATGGAGAAAATAAGCTAACAAATAAGGTATTAAGATAAATTATTAAGATAGGGTAGAATTGACATTATCTCTTTTAAGTATAGATCACTTTAGGGCATTGCAGTTAGCAGTTCTGTTTGAAATATATGAGTGGAAGTGCCTGCTTTGGAATAGATTCAAGGAATGAAGTTGGTTTAACTGGATGCTAAGAATGCTATCCCAGTGAGCAGTAAGTTTGTAGTCAACTTCACATATTAAGAGCTTAACATAGTAAGTCCTCAGATTTTGCTGGTGGATATTATTTTTAAAGACAGGAGGATCATGCTTAAGCTCCAAAACAACTGAAAGATACACTAACATTTTTTTTAAAATGGTAATCACAAAATGAGTGTCATTTTACACTATCTCAAACAAATAACATTGAATAAACTATTACAAAAGCAATAGGGTCAAGTACAAAGGGTCCTACTCTATCTGGACTTACCAACTCATATTGGTACTGCTCCAGGATCTATGCACTCTGTGGTCAGCTATAGCACTTTTCTCACCTTCCTCCACTACAAAACACTGTACACTCCTTTAGTTCTATTTATAATGTTTATTACTTTTCTTTATTAACAAGACACCTGTCATAATATGATCACCTATATAATTTCAAATAGAACACAAACCAGGCAAAATAAAGGCCATGTTAAAGTTCAAGGTCCAATTGCTCATGCTGCCTCAAGAAAATTAACACACCTGCACCACTGAACAGTGGTTGTAAAAATAGACACTCCCATTTTGTACTGCTGTAATCACAGATATACAATCACCGATTAAGCAGGCAATATCCCAGAACTCCACATGGGAAGAAAATACAGCTCAAAGTCATCTAGCTTGCAACAACCTAAGTAGACTGTATAAAAACACAAAGTCTAAAGCAAAGTATATTTGTTAAACTATTCAATTACTTCAAATGTGTGACAACAGTGATTCTCTCCTCAGAAGAGATTTGTAATTTCATACAATAGCCCACGATATTTTAGAGTAACCACAAGTTCTTTGCTACAGATATTATAGCTTACATGAATTTTAAACTCATTTTATTATTCCAGTATTGATTGTTTATGATTACTTGTTACTGTGGAAGTAGAAATATTATGAGGATTATTTAAATGCCTCCGCTGTAAAAACTAAAATCCATACATCAAAAAAAGCAACCCCTCCCAATATAGCATTAATCTTCTAAGGTTTCTAACACAGTAATATATTCAGAAAAAAAGTTACAACCCTCCTCATCTATTAGTTTTTCTAAGTAAATTATCCATGCTGTAAATTGATATTGCCATAGCAAAAAAAACTCTCACCCACCCTTCCATTCAAAAAGCCTCCATAATACAAATTTGAACATGCCAAGAGGTTTAATACTTAGCTTTTGCTTTTGAAGCAAACAAAATGGCAACACAAGTTGTTCATTGCACAGGGTAATACACATGTTTAACCAAACACCTGATGAGATCGGGGTTTCCTAATGTATTTCTTCTGGATGCACAGATGCTTCTAGTGAAGGTTCTAAAATTTCAGTGTATCGCTGTTTATTAGTAGAAGCTACTTGACAATTGCCTATGGGATTATATTAATTCCCGTGTTACAAGGTCATTAAATTCTTGCTCTCAGTCATTTTTCTGCACCAGGATCAGTCTTTGAAAACCAAATGCAATTGCATTTGTTAACTAGTAATTACTATACTTCAAAGGTGTGGTTTTAAAAAAAAAAAAAACACAAAAAGTGAACAGTTTAAAATCACAGGAAAATAAAAATACAGGGAATGTAGAACGTGAGAAAAATGCAATTATTTCAATAAGTACAGGAATGCTTAGGAAGAAGAGAGAACAAAGACAGAGAGGAGGTTATTCAACCAGCAAATCCACCTGAATGGATGAGATACAGGGGGCGTATCCTTCATTTCCCACATCATGGATGAGAGGAAAAGACATGTTTATATTTCAGAACAATAATAAGCAACCAATGAACCCATCACAGGACTTATATACAATAGCTTATACTGTTTTCTAGTAAAAACATAGGACAACTTTTGGGGTTTTTTATTCTTTTAGGACTGCACTGTCACCTAAAAAGCACATTCTTGAAACAGACATAAAACCTACACAAAAATCACCTTTAATTTCCTCTTTAAAGTCATGATTGTAGCATGTATACTCAAGTAATAACAGACTAATAAAAATCAACCAGTAACCACAACCTGCTTTTAATTAATATTCAATGAAGAAAGTTAGTTCCAAGTATCATTTTATCACTATATGCAATATTTACAGCCCAGCAAATCCTAGGGATTATTTTTCAAAAATACTTCTTGTAAACTCAACTGTTTTCAGTTGCTCAACATGTTCTTCTTCCTAACAAAACAAAGCAACACATATAAACAGGCTGAATAAGGTTAGGGTTGCCACAGTTTTATCTTGTACTAACATCTACTAAATGGGAAGTAAGTAGAGACCACACAACAAGGTTCAGGTCAGAGACAACAGTAAGTCACATATGGCACAGCTCTGTCTTCCTTTCCTTATCTAAACAGGTTAGGTCTTAGCTCTGCAGCACTGTTAATATGATCTGATGGCCTCTTTTCTTCAACCTTTAAAAATGCATATTAACACAGTCCTAAAATAACTTTCCACTGAAGTCCAGAACAACATGAAGTCCGTAAGAGCTATTATTAACTGAGTGCTCTGGGCTCTTGCTGGGCTGGAGGCTCTGCAAGATCAAGCAGTTCAGTATCTTGATTTGCTGAGAGCTCTACACTTAAGTAACTGAATTTTCAGATTAGTTTGCGGCACAGAAGGGCCTTGGCAGATCATATATGAGACTCACACAGGCTGCAATGTTTGTGGACTGCCACTTAAGACCTAGAAATTAGAAGAGTTTCTGTGCCTACAATCTGTATCTGAAGTGCAGCCCAGCCTAGATGATATGTGCCTAAGGCTGATTCTTAGTACAAAAACCCACAGGCTTTATATGGAACCAAATTACAACTTTCAAACTTCCTCACTGTATTTGATTATACATTCTCTTTTCTACAGTGCAACCACTTAGAGTATCAAACTGACATCACCAATTCTTATCCAAACTACAGAATTCCTTCAAAGCTGTCAACTGAGGATTTTCAAATTTTGAACTTGAGGCTATTCTTCAGATGTCTGATTGCAGGGCCAGACCCTAGCTGAAGAGGATCATGCTTCCAAAACAGTTCTCAGTTCTAACTTTCACAGCTTAGCTTCATTTGATTTTCTTTAGTCTTCTATGAACAATATGCACTTTTTTCCCCCTTTCTTTTCTCTAGGCTCCATATGGACCATTATAAGTTTGTTGGTTTGGTTTGGGGGATTTCGTTTGGGGGGGAGGAGGGGTAACACAAAGAAACTCAAGAATCTTTTACAGTTAAATGATGGCTATAAGAAAAAGGCCAAGCAGTATAATTTATTCCTTCTTATATCAGGGCCAGTCCCATTCACCTCAAGGCCACTGGTTATCTTCTCTACTTACCTAATATTTTGCCTAAAATTTGGAAATCTCAGATTTTTTTTTAAGTTGGCTGTACTCAACCAGCTAAGCAAACCTGAAACCACAAAATATTAGAATAGAAATCTCTCTTTAGCCTTCAGCTCAGAACCAAACTTGAAAAAGCTAACAGGTCTCATAAGCAGAAGGCAGTTAATGAAGAGAGCAAATAAAATTTCAAACATTTTCATTTACAAAAAGGATCATTTCAAGTTTGGCTTAAGAAAAGAAATCAGTTTCAAGCCACTCTGACTTCTAGCTTGATACACATCTCACTTTGCATCACAACCACAAATGATGAAAGCTTACACAAATTCAAGAATAAAAATGAGTCTTTAAGAAATATTTTTTAAAAGTGAAAACCAAAACAGTGAAAACTTAATAAATTTGTCACAGCCTTCGAAACAAGAACTCTTACACGAGTGATGAGTGATGTTAAATTTAATCCTCTCATTATCCTTCTTGTAAGGAAATTCCTCCTACACTGCAAATGAAAACTAAGAGAAGATCAAACCACATAACCTGACCATCATCACAAAGTATAGACTTGTTTATATCCAAGATAGCTCCTTTTTTGTTGCATAAACCAAATCTTATTATACCCATGGCTAGATCTGCATCATCTTCTACAGCTAAATACGCTTTAAGTCAAGAGCTTCGCTGATATTTCTCAAAAGGACAGACTCTGGCTCTGTCACCACGGATTTTTATATGAGATTTTAAGTCCCCTGACAGCTCAAGAGAATTTAGGACACAATCAATAGTAGAAACGACAGAAAAATATCAGGTATAAAATTAATATTCTAATTTGGTCCAATTTTCATGTTTAAATAGTTTTATTTTTTGCATGTTTTACTTAGAACTGTTACTATGATAAAGCTTCCAAAAACTTGCAACATGTTCTTTGCTTGTGCTTAAAAAAGCCCCCAAGCTTTGTAGCAGCAAATAAAATTTTACTAACTGGCATAGCAAACTTGGTGGGCTTCTTTGATTTATCATTATTATTATAGTATTCTAATTATTTTAAAAATTACTTTCATTGTTCAGTATTATTTAGGTTTAGTGGTACAATATAACTCTTCAACTCTTTACAGTACTGTTAATCAAGGATTAGGTAGTTTAAATTTTACTCTTTCAATCTCTCCCTTGTACTCTCTGTTCTCCACATAAACGCACGACTGCTTTATTTTAGTTCCAGTATTGCTGAATCCTCAGTACTATTTTGGTCATGACTTCTGGCATTTTCTATTCAAATGTTAGAATCATGGAAGATTTATCTTAAACAATGTTCCTGTCCTAACTGTTACAGAAGAAACTTGTAAAGGTCAAGCAAATTATCTGTTTCAGGAAACTCAAAGGCAGAAAAAGAAGTAAAACTTATTATTGCATTATTTTCTCAAATATGGTACTTCTAAGAAACCTACGCTTTTTTGAAAACCAGGACCTTCCTTGTGAAGAGCTTTTGATATAATGTAATTCTTTTATCAAACCAGAAACATAACTGGTTTTGATAAAACATACAGTTAATCCAGGACAGCACTCCACTTCAACAGAAAAATAATTGTTCTTTTTCTTAATTTTTTTTTTATATATCACAGTTATTTAAGCACCACAGAGCAGCAAAAGCAGATCACCATGCCTGGTTTTTTTTCTTCCTCTTGAAGGCTATGAAAAATATTTTTCATCAGTAAACCAGTTTATATCTCATGTCACACTTGTCTTTTTCATAGGAAGATTTATGCTCTTTCCATACAATGTAGCAAGCACATGTTGGAAACTCACTGGAAATCCTTAACTACAACTTCAAAACTCTGAGAAGTACACCACTGTACAGCACAGCTAGTGTGCAGGAAGTGGGAAATACGGATTATGGAGGGGAAAAAAAAAGAGCTTTTCCATAGCACTATAGAGTGCTTTCCCTCACTCTTGATAAGGTTAATTTTTTTACAGTTTCTTGACTTCATCCTCCAAATCCTTTGCGTAAGTGAATCATTTAGTTGAAACTGCACTATGAACTAATGACCTCTGTAACATTTTGTGAAAGCTTTCTTTTTTTTCTATTTTTAACTGGAACTGGTAACACTGAAGGAATCTTGCAAATGATTTCAAAGTGATTTTAACAAAAGGATAAATAGCTTCACAGTCTTATGACACAGCAGCTACAGAAAGTGATGATGTGGCACAAGACTTTTTTCTTTACTGGCAAATCAGAAGGGGGCTAAGGCTATTATTTCGCTTTGCCTTTCCACAAGGCTCCTCACCACAAAACATGGCTTACAGACATCTTTTGTTCCTCCATCTGGGTTAGGCTGTTTCTCAGATGATTTCACCAGCACAATAACTTGCTGCCCGCTACAACTTGAGCTTCACAGACTTCCAAAGAGTAAGTTTTCTTGGTAAGCAGGAATAAATTGAACTGATTGTGTTATTTGTGCAGTTAAGAGTGATTCATGCATGCTATACAATATTTAGCTTTCAGCTAGTGAACTGTTTACAAATACAGTTACTAAGCTTTGAGTTTATTACAGATGTAGAGAATCATGTTTTTAAGGTTTTCTGTTTTCTCTCGGCTTTATAAGTGTGCAGTTTATCACACTGCGTGCACCTGACTTGTGTTTTCCACGATCAAGCTCCACCTGACATGAATCTTTGTTTTAAAGCTTTGTGAAGAAGTGTTAGTACCTCAGTGCTGTGAGACATGACCTGCAAGCCTGGCAGGACAGTTACTATTCTACCAAAAATGCACTCAACTACAACCAAGGTATAAAAAAAAAATAAATATCCCCCCAACCATCTCTTCATAAAACCAGGAGAGACTTTGGTACTTATTCCATATGAAGCAATGATAACTCTCTTTACATTGTCTACATGACAAGTAGATCAACTGCATGAAGGCCTAAGTAAGCTTTTTCCTTAAACTGAGCAGAACTTTACCGAGTTGTTCCTCTTGATTTCTAAGGACTACTGTGGCACTGAGAATGCAAATTATTCATTGGAAATCTTGTGACATCTAGTAGAAGTGCTGAGAGAATACAACCAGGAGGTGAAGCTAAAGTTCCAGACTGAAACTGAGAGGGAGTAACAGGAATCAAAAGGAATCAAAGAACATGAAATAGGCATGGGGAACAGATTTTGTAAGGATCTGTTAAAAAAGCCAGAATCAAGTCACAGGATGTAGAGACAGATTTTACACACCAGGTCTGACTAAGTGTTAGAAATATGGTAATAAGGTGTTCTCCCAATATACACTGTCCTCCTGAAGCACAGGATTGCTTCTCAACCCACCAAGTGTCTGCAAAGTTTATCAGCATAGCACATTTACTTAGTGCTTATAGTGCAAGGCTGCTCTGTGTAGATGTATTTCTGCTATTTACTTAGATTAGCTCTGGTATCTGAGGATGCTGTAGGGAGATGGAAACCCTGACTCCATTCAAACCTGGTTTTAAGATTTTAATCAGTTACAAAACTTGATTAAAGGAACATTAAATACAAATGATACAAAGTCAGAAAGGCAAGTTAGAAAATACCACAAATTATTTCACCCAGTCGTTGCCATACACTGGCTCTGTGCAATACAGGAAGTTGACAAGCATGTATTAAATTCCACGATATTGTTACTACTTTATTTCTTAGAATTCTCTCTCTCATTTAGTTTGTGGAATACATCATTAGGCATCAATCACCACTATGAAGCACAAGAAATTGGCATTTAGAAGTCTTACCTCCTTTGTTATTGTGTTCGGTAAACAGATCTAAAGAGCATCAAGATAAAGAAGAGCCCCCAAATAAAAAACATGAATGTCATTATTACAAAATATATAAAAACCAAACGGAGCATATCTGCTTTTCTCTGCCTCAGGGTTCCCGTGCTATACTGAGTAAAGTCTCTTAAAATTTTCCATTATATATGTGCTTTGACCTGCAATGTTACATTTTGACTCATCAGCTGTTTAAGTTGAACTGCCTGACATGATTCACAACTCTAATTCTGCCAAATAACAGAGTTCCTCTGACTGCATAAAGTGTTCTAAAATGGTCGTTTGGCTTTGAAGAACAGAAATTTGACATGCAAAATTATTTGTCTTTCACAATATCAGTATTTCATCTCAGAAGACAGATGAAGCTAATTTACTATGAAGGTAAATTAGTTAATGTTAATTTATAAATTACATGCTATTACAGAAGCATGGGAGGACCATAAAGAAAACTTCTATCAATTAAGATCTTACATTATGTGCAGTACACAATGGTTCAATTGCATTTATTTAACTAAATTACAGGAATGGAAAAATTAATTTTTTATCATCATTAATGTGCTCTATCAGCCACGTTTTGCAGAAAAGAACAGAAAAGCAGCATAAAATGCTACAAAACATGCAACCACCAATGCCATGTACATTCCTATTTTACCTAGACAATAGGGAAAGAAATCTATTTCACTGTTCTATTTATAGAAGCAATCCTGCATTTACCTCACCTTAGATGAGGATATATATTTTTAACAAAAATAAGAACAACAGACAAGCCATGGCTTGGATGCTTATAAGGCTAGCAAATTTCTTCACAAGGACTGTAATACAATGCTACCTTGTATTATTTAGAGAGATGCTGAAATCCCACCCTGGAAGATTTTCAAGGCTCATGCAGACAAAGGCTAGGCTCCCTGTTGGAGATGGAAACACTTCATAGAATCATTGAATGGCTTGGGTTGGAAGGGACATTAAAGCTCACCCAGTTCCAGCCCCCTGCCACAGGCAGGGACACCTTCCACTAGACCATGTTCCTCCAAGCCCCATCCAGCGTGGCCCTGAACACTGCCAGGGATGGGGCAGCCACAGCTTCTCTGGGTAACCTGAGCCAGTGCCTCTCCACCCTCGCAGGGAAGAATTTCTTCCTGGTATCTAATCTAAATCTACCCTCTCTCAGCTTAAGGCCATTCCCCTTTTCCTGTATTGATGCTTCTTAAAACCAAAACTTGCATGTTATTTCCTTTACCACTAAAACTTATTTTTCCTTCTCATCAACAGGATACAGCCTACAAATTTAACCATGGGAATTCTGAGCCAGCTATCAATTATTCACCTCCTCTGGGCTGCTACAGTCTTTTGTCAATATGAAGACTATGATTTTGAGGATGAATACGATGAGATGCCAGATCAACACCCATTTTATTTTAATCCAAGTACACAAGCTGAAGTTCCTCGCTTTCCTTTTCCAGTTGAGTGTGCCAGAGAATGCTTTTGTCCACCAGCTTTTCCATTATCAATGTACTGTGATCATCGTAAGCTTAAGATGATACCAAATATCCCTAGTCATGTCCAACAACTTTATCTGCAAAGCAACGATATTGAAGCTGTGCCTGCAGAACCATTCTCTAATGTTACCTTCCTAAGAGAAATTAACCTCAGCCACAACAGAATTAAATTTCATATGATCGACCATGGTGTTTTTGCCAAACTTCCAAACTTACTGCAAATTCATTTACAACATAATGAATTAGAAGAATTTCCATTCCCACTCCCTAGCTCTCTAGAGAGACTCCTCCTTGGTTTCAATAAGATTTCTCAGCTATCTGGAAATGCACTGGAAGGATTACCTAACATAACCATGCTTGACCTTTGCAATAACTTTCTTGACGACTCAGTACTCAAAGGAAAACCCTTTTCAAACATGAAAAATTTAATGCAGCTAAACTTATGCAACAACAAATTGCAGACTATGCCCCCTGATCTACCATCGTCACTTATGTATCTCTCTCTTGAAAATAACTCTATTTCTTATGTTCCAGAAAACTATTTCAACAGACTTCCAAAAATCATTGCGCTAAGAATGTCACGCAATAACCTGCAGAACATTCCACGCAACACTTTCAATCTACCCAACCTTCTAGAACTTAATCTTGGACATAACAAATTGAAACAAGTTTTCTATATTCCAAGAAGTCTGCAGCATTTGTATATCGAAGACAATGACATTGAATGTATGTTGATGGTTGTGATTCTTTAAAAGCAAAAAACATAGTGGATTTTGGCATTGGTTGTGGGAGTGGGGAGAGTTTGATGTATTTTCCCTTTCACCCAGAGTTAGGAACTTCTAGCCTATACAAAAAAGAAAAAGAGAAAAGAACCCCAAACTATCAGAGGCATCTCTTTTGTTGTGTCCTTGGTTTCAAGGACCTGCCATCTTACAGCTTCTCACTTAGGTCACATATAAACCAAGCACAGAATCCAGTAGTCATCCAAATGTGCATGTTGTTCAAGAGGTACTCTGATGTCCTTCTTTGCAGAGAGGTGAGCTTGAGCTATTAGTGTTCTGAACTAATCAGATAATGTGGAAGACCACCTCATCCTCTTCAAGATACAGTGAAAACACATGCTCTGTTAGTTGAAACCAAATCAGTGAAATTAGAAAGGATTTTATTCTTGCACCTTATCCTTAATTTTCAATATTTTTTTTTTCCTAAAAAGTTAGTACCAGGTTTTCATAACAAGCTAAAACCTTTTTGAAAATTTCTGTTTAGGCAATTGATCAAAATTTACAGAGAAAAGGAATTATGAAAATATTCCATTCACATAAAATAGTACTTACAAATTGTGGCAGTGGTTATATCTACTTTTTTCTTTAGCCCACAATTTTATACTTTGCAAACACCAGAATTTTTATCATTGCTATTTACAAAATCAATTTAAAATACAGGGAAAGATTATGTTAGTGCTATGCAGAACAAAAATATTTTCTATGTTAAATTTCAAAGCACAAGTTTCAGTTTTGCAATAGGTCTTAAATAGAACCATTTTCTGTATTTTAATTAATATTTTTCTCTCTCTTGCAGTCATAAATGTTACTTTGATGTGTCCATCTATTGATCCACTGAACACCAACCAATTAACCTATATACGGGTGGACCAAAATAAGCTTACAATTCCCATCAGCACATACGCTTTCTTTTGCTTCCCTCACATTCGAACCATTTATTATGGTGAACAAAATGTTAATGTTAACAAATCAACTCAACTAAGAATGACAGTGTTCCGACGATTTTTAACACCAGAAGAATACCATGAAGCAGATGACGACCATGAAATACAGGATCATGACACAGAAGAAGATCACGAAGCAGAAGACAACTATTTTCATCCATACTTTCAGTGAAGTAATCATCATTAACGGGTATATATAGAAACTGTTGCTTCGTTGTAGGGCATTCATATCCACTATAGAACAGCAGGATAGTTTGGGATATTTAAGATACATCTATAAACTGCAGATAAGATTTTAGTTCAGGTAAAAGCCCTTTTATTGATGAAGTAAAAACCATAATACTAGGAGCAAAGAGCACCCCAGCATTAGACAGCAACCTAATATACAACCTGGGTTGATGATGGACTCATCCTTAGGTGAGCAGCCTAAGTTGAAGAAAATTGGCCTGAAAAAGCTTTTATATTCTAAAGTGATCCATCTTGCAAAATTACTAAAATACAAATCAATGTCATGCTCAATAGCAACAAGCGGATAACGCAAACATCTGCCCAGCTACACACAAGAGAAAATAAGAGACAGACACACTAGAGAAAATAAGAGGGTGAGATCACAGAGATACTTCCACAAGGTTCCTCCACAACTTTCAGAAATAAAGATGTTTCTTCTTCCACTTTCTAATTTGACAGCGAAAAAAAAACCAACTCAGAGTTTCAAATCTGCCTCATACTATGTTTGCAGTGTCCTGCCAACATGTATTATAACATGTACTTCTCAGCTTGTACCTCAACTACCACAACTATCACAACTCATTCAAATCAAAGGAGATTGTAGTTTACTAGTAATATAGGCATTAAATGACCACTCAAAGGTCTTAGAATCTAGGGAAAATTACATGCATTAATACAACTGAGCCACTAGTATTTACATTTTACCTATGCTTTTTCCCATGTTATTTTAGAAGGCAAATTAAAATGCAATTTAATTTCTTATTATAATTGTTCATAATGTAGCACTGGTACAAATAGTAGCGCTTTTTTTTTTTTAACTATTAATTTAGACTATTCCTCTCCATAGTTCATACCCATCAGCTATATTCTTTAGAGTAGAACAAAAATTGCTTAAAGCAATCTAAAGAAAAGTACCATATACTATTCAAGCTATGCAGGGGTTTTTTTGTTATGTCTTATGCCTAGAACAGATCCAGATATCTACAGGGTAAAGGAAATACTAAACAGCACTTGACTGCTTTCATTTTATTTAAATTCTTTATTGTTCAGTATTTTGTTCCTGATAAATCTTTGTTAGCTGTGAGGAAGGATCACAATTTTCAACAAGAAAAACAAGTGATTGCAAAAAGTGCAACCATACATCATACTACCAATTTTACATTATGTTTCAAGTGTACAAAGCCTAAAAATGTGGGCAAACTTGTATTAGTATTTCTAAAACCTTTCAGACAGGTTTGGTTGTTTCTCTTGCAATTTCAGTTATTTTTGGAAGTCCATCTTAGTTTTTTTGGTTTCTGATGCAACAACTAAAGTATTAACAAAATGAAAATACTTACTGACACTTTCTTTTAATGGAAAGAAATTCCTCATAAGCCCATGGTTATAACCTTTAAGAATATATACAGTCTTTAAGAACAACTGGTGTAAAAATTAGTGCATACAAAATTTACTATACCATTATCAAGTTGTGGGGCTTCAGTCAACCCAAGAAATTGATTCTTTCTCTCTTTTCCCTTTTTTTATCTACTTTCTGAACAGATGTAATATTCATGGCAAAACATTTTGTGGTTACCCCACACATTTACAGTGCTGCAGTACCAGCCTCAAGTATTTCTGGCTTCATGAAGGAGGAATATATGTATGTGTTCATTACTTTATTTAAATAGTGTTACTTACAGTATATACACATCTACAACTTTATAACTCTATTAATAGAAACATGCTGCATATTAGGGAACCTTTATAACTTTTGAACTACTTCAGATTTTAAGCATAAGTGAATAGAGCACAAAATGCAAATCTAAACTAATAGAGGCTTCTTTGAAAGGCTTGCTGAGCTTTTAAAAAGCTATTCACTTACAATATTCAAATATAGTACAAGCACTGTACCTGTTATCACAAACTTTCTGCTTTTTAAAAACATTTCTGAAGCAAGGTTTAGCTTTAGTTTTAAAGTAGAATTAAAGATACTGACTTTGTAGAAACTAGTTATATTCACTTCTTAAAGTTTAAATATAAGTCAAATGGATAATAATTGAAAACTTTCTAGCTGTTTTATTACATTAATCTCATTCAGATGGAACATAGAATTGTATTGCACTTTTCATTCATTAGTATTATCACATCTTATCTGTGGCAAATACAATGCTATTATTTAATAAAGATTTTAGGGTTCTCAGGGAACAAAACACTTCCTAGTCTTATGCCTGTATTAGAGATATAAGAAAATATAATAAAGTTCAAAATTAATGGAATATCTAGATAAATACTGCTTGCTCTGGTAAGGCATAATTACATATGGCATAATTAGAAAAAGATCAGAGAAAGACAGTAACATCACCAAGAGCAAGGAATATTTTCTATAAAAGCGACACTGAATAGCCAGAACTGACCAGTTCAGGAAAAGAGATAGCCATGGGGAGATACAGAAGATATCTGCAAAACTGTGAGATGCATACACAGCATGGGTGTGGGGATCAACTGCTCCAGAGCAAGACCAAGGAGCCGTGAAATGAAGCAAGTATGTACCAGGTACAAAGTAGACAAACAAAAGTTTGTAAGCAATGAATAGTCAGCCCATTAAACTGGATGCCTGGGAACACACTGGACACAGCAGCAATTTCGTACATTTCAAGGAAAGACTGGATAAATAATTGCATTTCTTGGAAGAAAGGTTGTAGAAGAGACAAAGCACAGTAGGTACAAAAGTGCTGAGCTGTAAATAGCTGGAGAATGGAAGAATATTGGGACATGGGATGAGACAAGAATCATGCATGTTTATCCTGTTCTCAGTCTTCCCAAAGCATTTGCTTATGACCACTGCTGGAGACAGGATATTCTAACACTAACCTTTATTTTGAATTCCACACCCAGTTCTATGTTCTCACTATCCTGGACTAAGTTAACACGCTGGTATTGCTCTTCACTATTAATAAATTATTATTGCCTTGATATAGTTGAATTTTAAACTTTTTTTTTAAGCACTATCAACTATGGTTAGATGCTGAGGCACAGCCTAGTCAAATTTGGGAACAGCAAGTGCTCCACGTTGCAGTGGTCTGTAGCGGAGAGGCTTCCATACTGATTCAGGTACACAAAGCAGCCCAGATGTGTGCTCAGTTCTACATAACTACATAAACCAAATTACACTGCTACATAACTTCATAGATTTTGCTATTAAAACACATTTGCTTCATGTTTCTACTGGTATTTATTCTCAGAATATTAAATAGGCTTTTTAAGCAGGAAACAGATTCATCAACTGAGAACTAAACATGTATTAAAATGCTTATTTTATCAGTAACAGCAAAACCTAATGAGTATCCAACAGCTTAACTCATTTCTTCACAACAGAGTCAGTAAACAAATACATTTTTTCTTCCCCACAATCCATATCACACAAGGGTATTGTAAAAATCAAAATAAAGAGAAATAATAGTAGTTTAATCTGACTCTTTACATTTGTTCCTTAGGCCTCAAAACACTGAGAATACATTTCACCTTTTATCATTTTCTGTTGTTGATGGTATTTAATACTTATAAAGCTTACTCTGTGAGATACTTACTTCAGTGTGCTGATAATAAAAGTTACTTGGATTAGGAAAGAAGCTCCTCTATAAAACCCAGAGGGTTTACATTTCAAGTTTCCCTGACTTCTTTTAACATATTCACATTCCACTGTAACAAAATGAATCAATTTCCTTCTTTGATTCTCAATTTGATCATTGCAAGCAATAAACACAGGAATTTCCTACCTGAAAACATACTGTTTTTTTAACAAGAAACCTATACGCTGAAAGAGATTTCACAATCATTTTCCAATACTGTTGCAGGCGTATGAACTTTTCATGTATAAACCAGTGTATACACTATTGGAATTTATGGAACTACTTACAGAACTCCACAAATGTACATGTTTATCATCCAATATTTTAAACAATTTTATCCAAAAATAACATTTCTAACAACCTAATTAATTTTAAAGGAAAATAATACCTTAATCTCATAATTTATTGCACAAATTCATCATCTACAGAGAAAAAAAAAAATAAAAATCAACCTTCCCCACTATAAAGCACAGCACAAGTAAAAAGAAGATAAATATGAAGATTATCCATAAACACAGAGAGTAAAGTAGATGTATGACTAACAGAAGGAACAAATGGCAGGCACATAGTAGTAAAAAACATATAAAAGCCTTGGTGCCCTAACCCTAGTGTCCAGGTAGACAAAGTAACGGCTCTCAAGAAATTACAACATTGTTATAAAGAAATAATGTCAATTCAGGAAGGAATTCTAAGAAAATTTCATAAATTGAAGGAGGTTGGCTTTTGATTCAGGATATAACTGATGACATATAGGCAAAGTTCAAGAGAACATACGTTCTACAGAGAGGTCTGGGTAGATAGTTGACAGTACCATTCTTCTAGTTATCATTTGAATTTGTTAACTATAGTTTGATTTCTGTTTACTATCGTGCATGATTTGTAAAATGGACTTTATTCATTTGTAACACAATGACTGGTACAAGGAGTCTGTTTCTTTTCCAGAAATGCAAGGAATAATGGTAATGTCTTCAGCTTTAAAAAATCTTGATTATAAATCAGAAGCATATGGAAGGATGTTCATACAATCACTAGGGCATTTTTCAGCTGTGTCTATTTTGCAGCTGGTGGCCCTAACAGTGACCTTAACTTAATCTAATTCACTGAGCCTTGGATATAGTTGCAACTTTTCATAAAAATACTGAAGGTGTTTATGCCTAACTATTTCATTTCCAGGACTTTTTTGGTCATTCTGAATCTTTAGGAACAGTCTAATTTTTTTCCGTAAGACATAATGATCTTATTTATTTTACATTTAATAGTAACTCAAAACTCTCCTCCATCCCTCAAGGATGCTGAATTGGAATATACTTTACTTAATAACACACAATGCCTCTTCTATAGTATCAGCTTCAGTCCAATTTCTGTGTATTGCTCAAGAACAAAGCAGGAGACTGCTTCCTCCCTTTTAGGTACTCTGGCTTTTTGTTCCCAGAATGAATGCAGCACAAGCACAGTCATTAAACTGCCTTAAAAACTATTTTTACACCCCTGAATCAGGATCTCAACAGAAAGCAGAAGGGATGCAGGATTTACAGAGAAGTTCCATATCACATAATGCACATGACACACAATATACATGCAGCAGTTAAAACATGCAGCTGTACCATCAGAGAAAAAAATAGGATGTAAAAATTAATCAGGCCACAAAACAGTCAAGCAGAAAAGGCCTGCATTATAGAAAAATAAAATTATGTAAAGAACAATCCAGAATACTTACTTGTTTTAGGTTAAAAAAGAAGAAAATAGAAAGATAAACACCAAGTTCAGTTTTAACATCACTTCATGCCTTTGTTCTCTTTAATAGTAAATCTGTTCCCTTGCTTGCAGATTATTTTATACATGTTCAATAGTCACCTTTTACTGTAAAAACCTTTTTAATTATGATTATTCCAACCCAGAGCAGCTGGTAAGCATTGTAAAGTCTCACTTCATAAAAAGGACATGCAAAGGAATGTTGAACATGCTACCTTCCACACGGAGGGAAAAAAAGATCACATACAAAAGAAAATTCAGGATTGTATTTAGGTCTGTAAATGCCCAAAAAGACTTTAAAAGCTTTCTTAATTTCTCCCTACCTCATTTTGTCGCTGACATATTTCTAACCAAGAGAAGACATTAACTTTTGAACATTCTGCATAGGTGATTCCCAATGTTCATCAGGCATAAGTAAGCTAAGCAATAAACCATAGTACTTTCTTCCAAGAACACTTACAAAATAACAAAACCCCCAAACTACAGAACCAGCCAACATGGTCCTTTAGAGACTATGATACAAGATGAAAGCCAAGTTCTCTAAGCAGCTGCAAAAATATACTTTCTTTGCCTAAATACAGAACAAACCTGAGTATTTAAAACTAAAAACTAAAAAATAAAGAATCTCAGCTTTATTTCATAAGGAATATCTTGATAGCAACTTTATAGCACTCTCCCTAGTGCTGCCTCACAGCCCTATTAACCCATGCACCCCAGAGATAAGTGATAAGTTTTGCTTGGTAAAAAAATTTCCCATTTTCCTTCTTCCTTTTTTTTTTCCTAGTCTTATGTCTCCCATCACATCATCATGAGTCTTCATACAGGCACTGCCAGTCCCTGCTTCCACATAATTCCTGCAGACACCCTGGAGAAGTAATTTCCAACCAACCAGAAAGGGAAGGCTACTTCCCCTCTGGTTATCTGGCTTTTTTTGGGTCAATCAGTTCTTTAGTACTTTGCAGGGGTTCACCAGGAACAAAACTTAAGTGCCTCACAGTAAGAATTATCAGCAACCAACCCTCAGTTCCATTATAAAACACATTACACCATTTTAAAGCAATGCTAAAAGAAGTACAAAAATGATCTCTCGTAAGCTGCTAAGGATTAAGTAAAAAGTGCTAAGCACATGGTGGAAAAAAAAACCAAAACAAACCAAAAAAATACCAACTAACCAAACAGACAAAAAAAAACCCCAAAAACCCCATGCTAGCACCTATGAGAACTGCTTTTTGCCAAAACTCACAGAAAATGAAGAAAACTGCCCTCTCACTTAAATGGGTGTAATTTTCTCTGGCAACAAACGATGGATGATAGCTGCTCAAAGCAGCTTTGTGGTATGCACCTTCATGATCAGCTTTTAAGAAAAAAATGGTATTTTTTTTTATCTGTCTTTTGTTGTGCTGGTAGGAAGTTGAGAATAGAAATGACCTAGGCATACTAAAGCTCTGAGGATGTCAGAATATGAGGCCACTTCAAGACAAGATCAATTTGACCTGGACATCAGCCAGTTCAAATAATATACAAAACCCACTTGTCTGCCTGCAAAACAAAATCATTCCTCAGTGCTTCTAGGATATTTTCAGCTTGATTTTTTACTTACCTGCTCTTGACATGTAGAAGTACTAAATATTAGATTCCTTCCCAGATGCTGGATCAAATCAGCAACATGCATAGGTTGGAGAATTACCTTAATTTTTGCCTTCCTCTCCCATACCTTTCCTACCTCTGCTGTCTGTATCCCATCCAACTTTTTTCTCCCCATCCATCCTCTTTTTGTCTCCTAAAAGCTTTCTATTCTTCGTTGTCTAACCTGATAGAAGGCAACACTGTGGAACAAATATTATATCTACTCTGCATGCAAACCTTATCCTCTAAAGTTAAGCTTTTCTGAAAGCAGAATCCAAAAAGCAAGTGTCCCTTGTTAGACTGACTTGAATTCCCTCTACTAGAAGTAAAGAGGTGCTACACTTAATCTATACCTTCAGCTACATTTCATATCCTTACAAAATTGTAGCAAAATTTGTAGCATTCTAATCTTAAGACAGGATTCCATTTCAACACAATTAGCAAAATAACCATTTTAAATTCCGAACATTTCAGGTGAAAGTATTTTGTGGGGAAGTCAGTGAGTGAAAATGAAGTAACACGGGTGAAAAAAAAGGCACATCTGACAAATCAGAGAGCATAATCACCTCAGCATTGCTCTTTTCAAAAACTGGAGTTCAGTGAGTTAACACAGCTTGCTTAGGTTTCAGAAAATAAACCACTTTCTAAGTATATAGATCCTTACAACTACAGTCCAAACAACAGATAGGTATACATCAAACTTCGAAGCACTTAACAATGCTTAGAATGTACTTTCTGCCTGTCAGGGTGAATAATTCCTGACAGCTTCCCTATTGCTAATGTCTATGGACCACACTTTTTCCTTTCAGATTATTTGGATATTGTGGTTATTTCAAGAATAAAGCAGCACTGCTGCTGAAAAAAAGCAATACTATCTCTTCCTTGTTCACAGCCGCTTGCACTTGTACTTCCCCTTCCTTGGGTATGAGCAGCTGTTATATATTCGGATAAAAACTTTTATCTGAAATTATTTGTTGATGCTTTTTTTTCTTCCTGGCACAATGGATGACAAGCAGATGAAATACAGGACAAGACTACTTCTTTATTTGGCACTGACAGTTTAAAGTGACAGTAAAGCTACACTGTAAGGTAAACCTTGATGACATCATGCCAAAGTAACTGCTTAACATATCCCTCTTCAAACTTATTTCTAAGTGTTTATCAGTTGCTTATGAATGCTTGCATAATAACAGTGAGTACACACATTACACAGTGGTTTTGTGGTAAACATACCAGTGAAATCTTGTGTCCCTGATGAACACAGGCTTTTGACTGTCTTGTGCAGAAGCTGTTACTAAAATCTTCCAACATTACAGAGCCTCTTCTTCTCTTGTATATCAAAGCAAGTAAGAACTTTTTTGCATGAAGACTGCCTAAATTTTTAAGGCCTTGTTTATCTGGTAATTTTTGCTCTTTTTAAAAAATTATCATATATATATTTCAAAACCTAAGCTATTTCCAAGATATTCCATGGACTGGATTTTAAGATTTCAGAACTTATATTCTTATGATGATTTATTTTATAACAAATACATTTAATAGTTCATATCATGCTTTCAGCTTCAATGCTTAATACTTTTCCCTTAGAACATTTATCCTTTGAGTACATTCAAGCATTGGAAAAATGTGGATGCCCCAGAGCCAGGCAAAATCTTAACCTGTTTACTTGACAGTGGGGTGGCAGCTGGAAAGAGACAAGTACAAAGCAGAGCTGCAGTCATGACTTCTAAAATGTGCATAAAACCATGAGGGGTGGTAAGGTAGTATTGACAGTGCAATTTTTTTGTTCCTTCCTCAGCAAACCCACCCCCTCTATCACACACAGTACATCCCACTGCAAGTTCCCATGTACTGCAGCAGAAACTACCTTAACCCAGCCACTTCAAAACTTTTGTTGTTCCAGCTGAAGAGCAACCAAAGGTGATTCTTAGTCCAATTCCATTCTTATCAAGCCTCTTCCATTCATATCTGTTATATACAGCAAATTCATTATCCTAGAGCAAACTCCAAGTCCAAACTACAACATCCTTAATTCGCGTAAGAGCTAAACTAAAAACATTTTTATAAAGTCCTAGTGAGTTCAGAAAGTGGTAACTCAAACTGGAAAAAAAGTTTAGAGAGCAAATGGTTTTAAGCCACTCTTCAAATTGCAGATTTACTACAGCTATCTGGTTTCTAAACAAGGCAGAACTTACAACAAAACTTAACCAAATAGGTTCACTGTTTATCCCCAACATTACTATAGCCAACACTGATATATAGGGAAAAAAAGAGTCTGAAAATGAAAGAGAAATGTAAATCTGCATATATTCCCAATAGATTTTATTGCTACATACTTTTAAAGACTCAAAGGCTACTTTGTAAATTTTCAAGCTGGTCATCTGGCTCCCATTTGTACTGACTGCCAAAAAGACGTAATAACAAAAAGATGGGGGAGGAAGAAACGCATTAGAAATCCAGAAAATTGCAGCTTGTAGCTCAGATGAAAATTCTACACCTGGACAGTGTTAAGTTTTCTATAGAACTGACACAGAACTTTACTCAAAGCAAGTATTTATGGGGAAACCAATTTTTCAATAAATTGTCAAGGCATTCAATGAAGCATTTAGCCATGATTTGTCTGAAAAACTCAACACACACACAATACTAAAAAGTATTTTTTGTTTCCAGCACTCTTCAGACTGAAAAGTTTCCATTTCATACCTAGGTGAAACTTCTCTAAACATATACAACATTTTATTATTAGTAAAATGTGACTAATACAGTATACGTGTGGTTTGGCTCTACCTCTCAGAAAGCAGCTGCTTTGTCTCTTAGTTAAACCATTAGACAAAATGGATAACACATGCTTTGTTATAGACCTCTGGTCTGAACAATTAGAATCTGATTTACAGAAAAAGCCTTAGCAGTTTTAAAGAGTATATCATCACAAAGCTTAAGGCTTCCATTTTAACAAGTAATAGCAAAAGTAGGATGAGCTAGACAGGCTTAACATTTACAAAGCTACTCAAAGTACAACCCCCCTGCTCCAGGATATTACCTCTTACCCTAGGGAAAGAATGCTGGCAAAAACATTCTCTACTCCATGGAAAGCACTTTTCAGACTATCAGATTCTGAAAAAGTATTCATTTCAACAATCTGGATGTAATTCGTAAATTTATTCTTTCATCAATCCACTTTAGGTTAATCTATAGATAAGCATATCTGGATTTAAGACAATCACAGAAGAACTCTGAATCTGCTAAACAGTAAGTGGACTTTTTTCCTAAAATTATAATAACCTCAAGTTTAAATAAAACAATGACAGTGAACAGAAAAAAACATGTTGTGTAAAGATTTTTAAAAGTATTGCATGTGTATTTAAAATGTTTAAAATACTATGTTTGCAACCTCCTCCCCCTGCCCTAAAAGTATGCAACCTGTAAAATATTCAGGGGGTTTATCTTCTCTTTTTGCTTTCAAAAGCAGAGTGAGAGATTATTGTTGTTATAAAGCATTTAGGTTTGAAAAATCATTATTTTGACAACTGAGAAAAATGCATTTGAAGCTCTCTCATTTTAATTAGTTTAGCTACATAAATGCCAAATGTTTCATAAAATGCATTACAAAATCCTCTTGCTAGTAACAAAAAGAACACACTGGGAAACATGCAAATGCAATTAAGACAGTGTTTTCCTTATTAGTTAGAAAATGCTCTTTGTTATTTCCCAGTTTCTTTTCATGCTAAGAACAGCTTTTTTAATGCCAGAGTCTAATTGAAGGATATCAAGAGTTAAAAGTTGTTCCATGTTCCTTATGCGTTAGAAACCCCTGCCAACTAGTCCTCTAGGCTTTAAATATTGTTTTGACGGATTGCATTTTCATTTCCAGTCACAAAGAAAGTATTCTCCATAGCCAACGCATGAGCAGATCTTCACCAGCTCAGTGAAAGCCAGATACGTTGATCCGTGCAAGAATGAAGACTTTGCAGACTACTCTTTTTTTGTTTGTATTTGTACCTTTGGTAAATGCAGCACCACCAATACAGCAAGAACCACTCCCGTTTTATGAGTATGATACAGATGTTACCATGGGAAGCCTGAGCAAACAAGATTATGAAATTCAATCCAAGGATATAAGAAAGGTATTTCATTTATATTATGAATTTAATGTTTTTAACTGCTAAGCATTATATGAATAAGGTGTTACATGCATATGTGCAGGTTGTATGGAAAAGTCTTACAATAATAGCAAAACACAATGGTTTCAGACATCAGGAAAGCCACTCAAATTAAAACCACAAAAATATTACCCTTGCTACAGTTTGAGAAACCCACAGAAGACAGGCTTTCACAAGTAAGACCAAAGCATCGTTTTTAATTCTGCTGTAGTTACTGCCTTCTGTCGTACGAGTTAAGAATGGGATATACTAGTATACTAGCTCTACAACTTCAGTAACATTGTATTAAGACAGTAAGTTTGTTTAAAAACAAGGAGGAGGATTTTATTTAGAAATTCTTTTTTAATATCAAAGTAATACTTGAAACAGTATTTTTCATTGGACATAACCTGGCAGCATAAACTAGTTTCTCTGTTGACTTTGGTACCAAACTATCAAGTTTTTTGCCTTGTTTTTTCAGAGGTGGGTTGTTTCAGGTTTGGGGTTTTTCTGCAACTCAACAGTTTAGCAGTCCTGAACTACTGTGGAACATCCAGTCTTTCAGCAGTCACCTATATTACTAACACTTTGAGGATTTTAAAGGTCTGAAAAAGGTTATACCTCATGGCACTCACAAGCACCCCCAAATGGTCCACTCTGAACTTTTTTACTGTGTGCTCCACATACATGCCCATTAATTTAAACACTTCAGCAGAAGACACAAAACCAGAGGAGAGTTAAATCAAGTGCAACAGCCTCAGCT
>JANHGB010074111.1:60872-80295 GCA_026283785.1 Coracopsis vasa
ACTAGAGCAAACTGACAGATCCCAAACCAGAGGCAAAAAAAAAAAAAAAGCAAGCAAGGAAAAAAAAAAAAAAAGCCATAGCCTGGATAAACAGATGCAGGAAAGAGCCAAGGAATGGATGATTCACAGGCTAAAAAGGGGTCAAAATGACAGAGGCTGGCCAAGATACTTGTTTCTCAGGCTTCATGTCAAGTTTGAGTGTTTTATTCTGCAGAATACAAAAAATTCCCACAGTAAAGTATACCTAAGCAGCCAAATACTAAATAAAACATAGTATCAAAAGTAACTTGACAGCATTACTTTCACATTGCTTTTGTAAACGAACTGTGTGTGCTACATAGAATCATAGAATGGTTTGGGTTGGAAAAGACCTTAAGATCATCTGGTTCCAATCCCCCTGCCATGGGCAGGGATGCCTCACACTAAACCATGTCACTCAAGGCAACATGGAGAGGGGGAGAAGTTAAAAATAAAAAGAAAAACCAATCAGGTCACTAGTGAGCACTCACACAGTCTGTAAGAAACTCTCTTCAGCAGGGGACCATACATCTGCCAGTGACTGATCCTTACTCACATTAAAAGAAAAACATCTTCCACGCCCCGTAATGTGCTTTTCTCCATGTGTTTTCAATAGCCACGCAGACCAAAAGCATATTGTCTTACTCTGTCCTACAGATGTTCCCCATCAGAAAAAACAACAAATGATGCTAGCTAAGAACAACTGCCATAGTCAACCCCTTCACTTTAATACATGCAAATCATAGTATTATGCACTGTATGTGTACTGTAATTCTAGAAATACATAATTCTTCAAAATTCTGTGGTATTCACTGAAAACCTAAGTACCATTCCCTGCATCACAAAAGACCCTTTCTAATAGCAGCCTACGTCTTAAAACAGACTTAAGTGCAGTTACTGGAAATCAATTGCTAAATTTCAACCAATACCTGCAAGAAACATGTTTATAAACTAAGTTGTCCTGCAGTTCTAAAGATGTAATTACTATCTCAACAGAGAATTCTGAGTAACTTTAAATGCAAGGAAATAGTATTTTACTGAGATTATTTGGGTAAAACAACAACAAAAAATATAACATATACACAAGAATCCTATCAAATTTTGCACGTTGTGCAAAATCTATCTTCAAAACTCTAGATTTTTGTAAACACCCATCACTTACATATTCCTTCCCCACAATGTGGTCTATATTTTCTCTCTACTTTTATTTTGTGTCTGCTGTTCTTTCCTAAAGAACTTTCATTTTCTGAAGAACACTAGAAGCACCACCTTCCCTTGCCTTTCAAAGCAAGCAGCTCATGTATAGAAGTGATAATATATCATAGTAGTCATCCAGCATATAAAAGTAATTTCAAAATTTAATGTCATATGGTGGTGTGTCACGGGAGGCTCATTTTTAAAAGACATGCTATTTCAGATCTTGGTTTTTTGTTTGCTGTTTGTTTTTTAAAATAACATTTGCTTTTACACAAAGGATGGAACAAATACTTCTCTTGACACTTTTCTAAGACTGCAAGGAGATGACAGCGAAACCAATGTACAACCAACAAAGGATACAAGTAAGTTAATTAAGATGAATTCTGTCACATTTAAGGTCTCCTAAAGAACATTTTAATATGAATATAGTATATAAAGAATTACAAGGGATACAGAATTAATCTTTTAATTTACGAATATCTTTCATATTTTCTGTGGAAGGTGGTCTTATTTCTGATGGAGCACGCTGAAAAAAAAAGTTAAAGGATACTCAAGTAAACTTTGAATACACAAAGCACAGATTATAAGAATCTCTACAGACTTAGCCCATCATATTTGCTGTAGAGATGTATCCAAGTTCAATAAGCTAGGCAAGACAAACAAGAAAACCAAAATACACACCCCAGTACATTCCGCAGTTTAACCAAGTCATGATGAAATATGATGTGCTTACATTCCTTAAATAGGTTTCTTCAAAGAACTGATTATTTTCTCCACAGTTTACATCTGATACTCAGGCAGGTCAATGGTTAAAATACATTCTCACTAGCCTAGGTTTCCTACAGGCTCCAGGGTATATTCTCCAGATTTCTCCTGACAAGCCACAATGACTTCTAAACATTAAAGGAACAAAGTTTTTGTCTACCAAATAGAGCACCGAGAGACACATTCTGGTGTGTCTGTGATCTAAACTTCTAAAACCGACTGATGATTCAGCAAGACCACCAGAGTGCCAATCTCCACCAAAAGTGGAGTTTTAATCAAGGCTAGTTATTGCCAAATAGCACCTGTCAACAAACCCTCATCAAAAGTGGAACAAATCTGTAAGACCAAAGCTTCTAATCACAGAGAAGCAAAAAGGCTGTTGCCTTTGAAAGAGCAACAACATTGAAAAGGATTGTGGAACAATGTCCTACAGTCAAGCATGCCAAACAAGACACTAAATCAAAAAAGGCAAATGGGGCAGAACGCTGAAGTCTAACAAACAGTAACAGTCACAAAACTAAAGCTCAAAATCTCAACTCTTCTCTACAGTACCTCTGTAAGAAAAAATATTAAACATGCTGGGTTGGCTTCCCAGCACTGACTGGCTACTTCTGTAACTTTTCACTGGTGGAGGAAGATCCTATTTTGCTAGTAGTGATAATAAACTACCTAGCATTATGACACTACTTTTTGTATTACAGAGAGTACTGTACTTCCATTTGGAAGCTAACCAAAATTCTCTATAGGGAAAACATAGGAGATCAGATAACAGCGGTGACAAAACAGGATTCAAACCCATAGTCATTATAAGTGTTTGAATATTGCTGTCATACATGATTTTAAAAGCAAAGCAGAAATGACTAATGCTCTACTAATGTCTATGAGGAACAGGACAAGTCATAATGGGCTTAAACAGCATTTAAAAAGATAAAGAGTTTCACTAATTAAAATAACAACTATAAAAACATTTTTAAAAGCTTAGTAAAAAACTCAAATAGATTGCCTACAGTAATTTTATAATCATCTCTGTTGGAGTTCTATAAAAAGAATTAGACAAAACAGTAGCTAGGAGTACCACAAGAGTATAGGTGACCCTGCCAGAAATGCCCCAGTGCAATTACAGGATCAAATGTGAGCACTGCCATGTTTCCCCTGTATGGATTTCTCTTCTCATGAGAATGCTTCTAAATAACATGGTCACAGAGTTGCAGTTGTCATACTAAGCCAATTGAAGAATGAAACCGAATTCAGATCAATTCATAGCATTTCAAGACATGCTCAGATAAGAACAGAGAATATACACAGGGAAATTATGCACAATAAAATAATACAAATCTCAAAAGTTCAGAATATTACATCTTTTCAGAACTTGATGGGGATAGAGTTTTTTAAAAATCTAACAGTGAGAAATCTTAAAAAATACTAGGGAAAGTTCTATTTTGAATATTAAAGCTTTAGTTAGTTGAATAACTTTTAACTGTCTACTCACAATAATCTGGTTTCAGATTTACCTACTTGTCTGCTCTGTGTGTGTCTAAGTGGATCAGTGTACTGTGAGGAAATAGACATCGAAGCTGTACCCCCACTGCCAAAGGAGACAGCGTATCTTTATGCACGATTTAACAAAATAAAAAGGATAGCAGCATCAGATTTTGCTGACATTAGTAAGTAATGTTCCAGTTTTAATTTCTGTTTATTTGAAATTGTCGTTCTTAATACTATGCCAAGTTACTAAAATAAAATGTACTTTATACCTTAATAGATTTCATTACATGTATTACTTATTTAATTCAACACTTGTATTAGAACAGTAACTGTAAAGGCTATGCAGAAACCTATGATGGCCCATGTATACATCTTAATATTCCCACATAATCCCATGCAAGACAAAGAGCAGATTGCTAAAAATAAAACTGAACTCTGCATCTCTGCCAATCTTAAATGACCAGGTATTATTTTTCCTTCAAATGCTCCGGGCTTATTTCTCCCAGCTATCTCACACTACAACATGACAAACTATGAATTACTGAAATAATATTGTTAATAAAGAAAAAAAATAATAAAAAAGGAAAATACTCAGGATCCTTGAATTTTTATTAAGAACATGAGTGAATCCAAATGTGGGTTTCATCCATATTTTAACAGTGTTTGCATTTGTAGATCACAAAAAGGATACTGCAGCCAACAGTGTAACACTGATCGTATACAACCATACATTTCACATGCCATATAATTACATAAATTAATACTTAGATTTTTGTTTCTTTTGTGTAAAGCTACCTTGAGAAGAATCGATTTTAGTGGAAACAGGATAGAAGAAATAGAAGATGGAGCCTTTTCAAAACTTCTATTATTGGAAGAACTTTCTCTTGCTGAAAATCGACTTCTAAAACTTCCTGTTCTACCTCCCAAGCTAACAACATTTAATGCAAACCAAAACAGAATCAAGAGCAGAGGAATTAAAGCAAATGCTTTCAAGGTAAGTAAGGGACAATAATTTAGGTAATCAAAGCAAATAAAATTAATAACCAGATTATGTAGTATGGCACCAAATGAAATTTTCTGTATTTTTGTAACATTAGAAAAACTACAATGAAGAAGCTTTCCAGTTTTTATTCTGTTTTTAAGGCACTCTGGAATAGTCCTTTGCATATGCACTTTCTCATGTCCTTCATATACAAAAATTTTCTATTAAATACATTTCTTTCTCTCCTACATGCAAAGAAAAACTCAATTCAAAAATTGATGGCTCAAATACCATAGCCAATAAGCTGACAGTGAAATTTCCAAAATACAAGAAGGCCTGCTCTACAAATTTCTTGATACAATAGAATTCAACATTCACAGCAAAATATGTTTTATGTGAGACCATTTTACAGACTATGTGATCTGAAAAATTACTGATGTCCTGTAAGAGCCACAAGTTATTTAACTTCAAGTAAGTAATATTAGCATCAATAATCTCTGTTTCTTCCTATTAGAAACTGACAAACTTGGCCTACCTCTACTTAGGACATAACGCACTGGAATCTGTTCCCCTTAACTTGCCAGAAAGTCTGCGTATTCTTCACCTTCAGGTATTTTTAAAGTATTTCTTTACCATGCTATTACAAAAAACCTCGTTAGTTACATACTTCAAGCCAAACCCGCTGTCTTTTAAAAAGGATTCACTCTGCAGTTGTGCTACAGCTAACACTCCTCCTAATAAACCACTTTACCTCTCATCTGTGTTGCCACAACCATAAAAAAGTTTAGAATTTGTTTTAGCTAATTACCATGCGAGAATTTTTGTCATTTCTGTATATCAACAGTAGGAAACTGTAAAAATAAGCAATGATCTTTCATCAATAACACATTTCAAACATCAATAACAACCTCAAATTGCTTATCAGCTCGATTGAAGAAATTTGATTCCCACATGTCCAAAGTAGTCACAAATCAACTCCAATGACAATAAAATTGGAGGGTAAGACAGATGAAGTTTGAAAATTATTCAACATCTATGGAGGTTGTATAAAGATGTGTGTTTATGTTTTGTTTTGGCTTTTTTTTGCAGTACAACAATATTACTACAATCACCGATGACACGTTCTGCAAATCTAATAACACACGTTACATCCGCACACTCATGGATGAGATAAGGATGGAAGGCAATCCAATCCTCTTGGCGAAGCATGTTAATGCCTTTTCCTGCTTGAGAACACTGCCAGTAGGAACATACTACTAGCCACTATTTACATCATTCTACATGCCAAAACCTAAACATGGGAACAAAAGATCATTCTTTTTCCTCTGTTTACATGTTTATACCCTCTTCCTTACTAATGCCATTTTCCCAGAACCTTTTACTATATTGAAATGTGGTTCTCCTCTTAAAGAACTATTTCAAAACAGTCACTTTATTTTCTAGTTACAATGTCAGCCATGCTTTCAGAATCTCTTCTATTAAAAATACACATATGCACACACATACCTTCTCTACTTCCATTTCACCACATATTATTTATGTGCCGGTAAAATTCACACAAGTAATTGGTTGGTCACATCCTTCACCACTACTCAGAACAATTACTACATTTCATTTAATTTTCAGATGAATGCCAAACACTGAGCAAGCTACAGAGGAAATCACAAGTTAATTCCAATGCCACTTTTTTTAATCTGAAATGAAACTTTTCAGTTGACTTTCAAAAGAGTATTGGATGAAGTTGCATACTAAAGAAAGTTATGCTTAGAAATAGAACTTCTCAAAGATTAACTTCGTTAAAATTTCCTTAAAAACTTCGTTTGTGGAAAATTAAAATAATTCCTAATTAAGCTTAGAGTACCAAGCAACCTAACAAGTGGAACTTTTCAAAGATGGGCTAAATGTCCGTCTGTTTTGCTTTCAAAACAACCTGTGTGTGCATATATACATTGTATTTTTACACAAGGTATTTTTAATTGAAATATATAATTCTTGCTCAGCTGTACTCACAAGTCATTTTTGCAACATCCGCTTCCCACTTTAATACAATAGTCAAGGCACAGCATAGTATGACTCCAAGTATCTTTGTTATTAACGGATGATGCAGACCAAGCTTTGCTCTCCTGCTTTTCCATGACAAGAAAACGTGTCAATATAATTAACAGCAAAGCTGAATTAATGTTCAATATTACCTGTAAATAAGTAAAATCTCAGCTAGATGTCAGCGCAAAGAAACAGAACTACCCTTGTATAACTATATATTTGCTCTTTAGGAAAAAAAAATCAAATCAGATCTTTAAATTTTCAAGTTCTATTTTTAATCTAAAAATAATGTTAATTTCAAGCATTGTTTCACTCTAAACCGTGCGGTGTATTAAAAATGCAAACCAGTGTGTGCAGGCCTCAACAGTCAGTTCACCTGAAACAGGACATACTTGATAGAGGAGACAATGTTTCTAATTACACAATTACACATTTGACATTCATTTTCAGCCTCTTCCCTCAAATACCTACCACACGTGTAAACTCTTCAGATAAACAAAAGCAACAATGTGATAGTTACTATTACATCAACTTCGTACTAATTTTGAAGCTAGCATAGATTCCTAATCTGTAGAAATAGTTAAGCATCAAATGCATGATGATATACCACTAATCTAGAATAATGATTTCACAAGATATTTTTTCTTAGTCATGTTTATCTTGCTTAGCTAACCCTTGATTTGTTAGTGCTTGTGCTATGGGAAATTAAGTGCACACTTAACACTGAACAAACTGATACTCTGCCACTAGGAGTGTTGAGACCCAAGTGATTTTCAGTCAGTTTTTAAGTAACTATGTCAAGCATCAACCGTGGGCTCATCTTTCTGGTAAAAGAACGCAATTATGAAATGCAGGACAAAAATATTTTTGCCCTGAGCCCATTACCCAAGAAAGACGAAGCAATGCAATATTTTACATTTTAAGTTATTTGATGTAACAAGAAATTCCATTGTCTTAATATAACTGAGAACACAACCAAGTCTGACACTGAAAATAATACTTTGTTTTCAATTTCCTACATCAGAAAAATTTAATGTTTCCAGGTTTTTAGCAAAAGGTAAAAAAATATAACCCTAGAGCATGTAAAAACACATTCCAACTTCAAGCGCAATTTATACTAGAAAAAAGCAAGCCACCAATTCTCTCATCCCTCTTTTGATAAATGCCTAAGATAGACAAAACACAGCTGGAAGTTTAATACATAAGCAATGGCCCCATACCTTATTCTCATCACAGATCTCATCTACTAAGTAAAGCTCTTTCCAGCATTATTAGGATCAGTAAATATCATCAAAACTTTTCCTATGAAAACAATTCTGTGTATACACAAATATAGACACATTTATGCAATATATATATACACATAAACATTCTAAGACCTAACCATTACCACATTATTAATTTTGCATTAAAATGTTGTATATATTTTTTTAAAATTACCAAGTATCAATAGTAACACTAGTGAAAGCTCTTAATATTTTGCGAGCAAACCAAAGCAGACAACTGCTACGCCTCTTGCAGGCAATAACTTATCTCCTATGTTTTAGTTTACTTTTCCTATCCATAGCAAGTTAACTCAAACCATTAAGTGAGAAGGGCTTCAGTATGCAGGAGTTTTTACCTTCTATTTGTCTGACCAGTACTAATATCAAGTAGAATGTACAGCATTCTGGTTTTTTCCTATCTCTCATTTCTGTTCTGTATTTCCAATAAAACTTGAACTTTTTTGTTTATCAATATCAGCTTCAACAATCTGCTCTTCCAGCACTGCCAACATGCTGAGTTGCTCACCCTCATAGCAGACTTAAAGCATGTTCAGATCAGAAAATTATTTGCAGATATAAATCCATTTTGCAGACACAGTATTTACTGTGGCAATACTGCAAGACCTGCCATACAAGTAATATACATACAAGTAATTTCTGTCATACAGAAAACTTGTGGGACCCATCAATCATCCCATAAAAAAAAAAAAAAAAAAAAAAAAAAAAAAATCTATTTAAAGCACTACCTTGTGGAATTTCTCAGTAGAATAAAGGACCAGCAGCAGAAACTAGTAACTGTATGCTCAACCCTTGCGTGTGCTCGAAGCATTCATGTTGTAGACTAACCTACTTCAGTAAAAAACCCGCAACTGCTGAAGCACAATGTCAGGGAGCATATAACAGAGCACAAAATGCTTACAACTGAACGTTGCTCTACTCACACCAACCTAAATCTGCCCCTGTTTTCTAGGGACATCTGCTCACAGTCAAATTAACGAGTATTTCAAACTGTTTTTTTTGCTTAATCCAAGTTATGAATCTCACCATCACTCTTGATAACTGAGAAAACTCTCACTACAAATCTGCTATTTGTGACAGACGAATTTTTAGAAACGCAGTGGCGTCCAACTTTGCTTGAAACTTGCAATTGTCATTCATCTCATTCATTATTATTTGAAGTATTCAATCACTTCTACATTATTCCTTTCTTCTCACGTATCAAACTAAAAGAAAATAAATTATCTACCTTTCCTGGTTTTACAGTACACTGTAACTAATAGATTTCAATAGAATACTATTAGAAGCACTGTCTATTTCTACTTAACAGTCTAGATATTTTTCTTTCAAATAACAAATTGATAAAAAAATATAAACCCCAAATCCCACCCCAAATAGTCTCTCTAATACTCTGCACAGTTACCTGCCTCTACACTTGAAGTCTAGCAAGCATGTAGGAAAAAGAAATAAATACCAAGATTACAGACTCAATATTTAATGTTGTTCGAGTATGAATATTACTAGATAAGACTCTTCAGTTGTTTTTATATATATGTTAAAGGCATATTTCTAGTTACTTTCATACTAATTACTACAGAAGATTAAGTTACAAATACACATTCTCCTTAGCAATCTGGTATTTAAATTGTCAGATTCAATCTCTAAACCTTTTATTTCTAAATGAAATCATTACTAATGCTAGCAGAAATAAGAAGGCCTAAAGACTCCTCATAAGCACACAGTCAATCATACTTGATAAATATTCACCCAAATTGGTTTGCCTTTCTCAACAGCATCTTTGTCCACAGGAAGAAAAATACCTTTAGACAGAATATTTGCAATACTGACAAACTTGCAATATGTCTTCACGGATTTATCTTCACACATCTTCTAGCAATGAATATACCCCTTCATTGTTTATAATCCATGTTTGAACAAATACTTTTAAAAACTGCTTAAGATACACACAATTTAAAAACAATCTCCAGACCTATTTCCCTTTTGTTTTTTATTTTAGTACTAAATTTTAAAAAGAAACCAGTTCACTGAATCATTGTCCCAGAAATCACAGTGACTGCTGTCATAATGCTGATCCAAGCGTCAGAAAGCATCAAGTGAAGCTGGGAAAAAAAAAACAAACAAGAAACCAACAACACAAAGCCATAAAGCCCTTGGTGCTCTACCTTCTCTATGGAGGGATTAAATAAAAGTCCTTGTACAAGAACCAGCAGGTTTAGACAACATCAGTTTGTTACTCAGCTGACGACAGGATTCCTTTTTTACTTTTTTTTTTTTTTAAACATCAGAATTCAGTACTTTTTTCTTTAATCTGATTGATTTGATGCTAGCAATCAATGTAGCACAGAACTCAGAAAGTCCTCAAAGATTCAAAAAATAGGAAACAAAGCAGTTCCCACTTCCTACTACAGCTGAAAAGTAAAGAGGGTGCTGAGTTTAATGACAGTAAATGCTGCAGCTAAATAAAACTGAATTAAAAAACCCTACACATAATTAAGCAGTAAACATCCTCCTCTAACATTAAGCATCATATTAAGATGCTCTGTGTCTGCCAGACTACAGTATTTTTACTCTAAAGATCAGTTGTCTTAAAATAGGTACAAAGACAAACAAGCCAAATAATGGCTATTTAAATGGCAATTTAAAACAAAGTTCGTATACTATGTTCCAGTTAAGAGTGACAGTTTATTTCACATTCAAGTAAAACACTTTGCCCAAACACATGCTGCCACATTTTCAAGAGACAGATCCAGTCCTTCAGAACATGTCAATGCCAAAGACTACAAATGTTATTTTCTTTTAATTTCCTCTTTTGCCTTTACTTTGGTCAAAATAAAATGTAATACCAATGAAAATCTATCTTACTTCCCAACAGAAAGGCACAGATACTCTTATTTTCCCCCACATATGAGGAACATGACAATAGCACGGTAAAAATCAAGACACCAAACAAGGGCTAATACTCTTCACTTCACAACATACAAAAATTAAGATTCCCATACTCTGCTAAAGTGCACTAATTTCACTTCCATTGCTCTGTTTTAATGAGCTACTTAAAGAACTAAATATAGTACACCAATACACAAAAGCTTGATAGACACTACCTTGAAATGTAGGAAGGTGCATCTGCGATGTTCATACCACTCAGCATAAGATGAAAGACTTCTGAAAAATGTTAAAAGACTTCCACGTTTTTCACTGCTACAAAAGAAAAATACACTGTTTAACCCAAGCAGTATTAGCCTGATGTATCAATTCTACAGGCTAAAGTTTGCACTTCTTCCAGAAATTGTGATCAGTATTGTTCAAATTTGAAGCCAGAGATAGACTCCTCTGTTCCCCCCCCACTCCCAAAAAATTATCACAACAGGAAAAAACACTGTAGTGTTGATACTGAAAATATTGAAGAATTCATTTATAAACCAATGTTTTCAACTCCTCAGAAAGGTAAGCAGTAATCAAGTTAGTCTCCAACGCAAAATGTGATAAAAAGACAAAATAGCCACCTTTAAAATCTTAATTTGACTTTATGCTTGTTCATGTCATACTCTTATTTACCAAATAACTTTCAAGATGTTGCATAGTAAAACCTGAACCTACAACCGGGAAGATTTACCAAATTGCATCAATAAGCTTTGAATATTCCTGAGATCTTTGTCCTATTCAACTAAATCTTTACATGACGTTATCTGCCTCCTCCCACATGACATTCAGCTTTTCAAAATGAACCTTGAAACCAGTAAGCAAGAAGGTCTGTTCATTAGATCATGTGTGACAGCAACCATTAGGACCATATTTACAGATTTTGAGCTCTAATCAAAAGAGGAAAGAGACAGTAATAGCTGGGTGGAGGCTGCTTTGTGGCAAGGGGGAGAAGAAGAGTTTGTCTTAGAGGGGTTTCTTTTTAAGAAAAACACAACAAAAAATATTTAGTCTTCAAATTTCTAGTAATGTAAGAATCAGGATAGAGAAAGGAAAGGAGACAACTTAAGATGACATAAACTGCCAAATAGTCAATGATCCACTCAATGTGGTAAGGGAAGTGAGGAAAACTGCTTGAAAAGGGTGTGCAGTTTTCACAAAAGAAACATGGCAAGAACAGAAAGAACAAAAATGTCACAAAAGGTAAGTGTCAATACATGAAGCAACATGATTCTTTAATCATAAGGGTGATCAGTCTCATGTCATTGCTGGTATAAAGCCACAATCAAAGGAAACAGACTATTAGCCATTGTCAAAACATAACTGGCAAGCACCACTTTGAAAATACGAAGATTCATTTCAGTTACTAACACAGGATTTCACAAGCTTACAAAACCTGACTGAAGAATATTTCTGAAATACTCAAGAATATTTCAGAAAGTTACAGAGGATCTAAATTTTACACTTGACTTATAACATCCTTTCTGTTCAACATTAGCTATTCATTTTGGATCTTCAGAACAGCTGAGAGGGGAAGCTTGAGGCCATTAACAGAATGGTTGCAACAGTGTATTACCAAGTCACTTCAGCCATTCAAGGCAGAACTGTGCCTTGGATCCAGCTGTATTTAATATACAAGAATGGCAGTGCTTAACATGCTACACAAACATAAATAAGAAAAAAATATATCAAGTTCATTCAGGTATTGAAAATGTAAAGGAAAAGCCAAACAGGTTTCATCCTAGCCTGGAAAGAACAGCATCATTAGAGGAAGTTACCACAGTAGTCACAGCTGCCAACAAAATCAGGTCAAGATGGAAAAACTGCTGGCATCACAGGCAAAAATTGAACCCCTGGAAGGATGCAGACACATACTGATTTACAATAGCTGAGTAGCTTTATGTTCTGGAAAGCTTTTTTTTTTAACCATAACTCATAACTATACATATAGAAATCTACACATACTATAGTAAAAATCAAGACTTAGTAATGACTGCTCACATCCCACTGTCTAGTGAATGTGGTTCTATACATACTGCAATATACTTTTTAAATCTACACACCTAGAAAAGAGTAAAACAATTGTCACAAAACTACATACTTAAAATACTTTTTTTAAAACTTGGCACGAGTATCCATTTTTATGCAATTTAAAAGACTATCACAAACCTTATGACCTTGTTTTAGCATTATACATTTAGTTTGGTTTTATTTCTTCTTTCCCTTCAGATTCATCTTTAGACAATACAGCAGATGAAAATTTTCAAGGTTAGATCACCAAGCAGAAAGATACAATTTTGGCTAAGAAGTTCAAAGAACCAGTTCCAGATGTAAAAGTTAGACTTCCAATTATATCTGAGCATATACTTCTCTCATGTACAGATATAGTGTTGGCTAAAACCAAGACAGAACACTGGATTCAGTGCTTAGAAAGAAGGAAAACCTGTGCTGGCATGAACAGACATACGCATTAGACATGCTTTTCTGTATTTGCAAAGGAAAGACTGCATAAGAGCATCATTTCAGTTAAATGTCTCACAGCACTTAAAGTACCCATAAACAATAATTCCTAATTAGACTAAGTTAGTCTAATTCCTAATGCTGAAGCCAACTACAACACTAAAATACTAAGAGAACTTGGTATAAAAGAGCAAGGTACTAATAGAGTGCATGTTAAAAATTTAAGCCTTTTTTGTTTTGGAAAGAATTTAGCATTACAAAATGTCACTGGATAAAGGAAAAAAAAAAATCCACTGGGAGCCAAAACACTCATCTCCAAAGCCAACATCAATGCAACAAAGAAGTCATCCAAAACCAGCAAAAAGCATACTCAGGCAGAGAGTAACTCTGTATCAGGTTAAAATCACATGACCTTCATCCAAACACTATTTCATTTTTATAAAATAATATCAAAACACAAAACTGTGTAAGAAACTTAACTGTTGTAAAAGTATTTAAGGCTCCTTTAATATGCTCCTTTAGCTATTTAAAAAGAGAAAATCCATTTTAACTCACTGCAGTATGCAAGACTTCTTGCACTAACATATAAAACCAAAGAATGACTCTTACTGCCGTGGGAAGAATTCATGTTTCCCCTCATTTCCAAGATACCTTGCCCATGCAGTGTTTAATATATATTAAATGCAGACCTATACTAAATCCTTTACTCTGACTTCTAAATTCTAACTAGTTAGTAAAAAGTAGGATGTAAGAAATCATCTGAAAACTCCTATTTGACTAAGTAATCCATGCAGCAGTGAACTAACTCTACAAACAATGAGATATCAAGTGAAAAACAAAAGAAAAAAAGAAAAAAAAAAGAATGAAGATTTTTCATAGCTATTGTGGTCCTTAACACTAATAAAGTATAACATAAGTGATAACTGGTGCACAGGAGACACAAGTAAAATCCAAAATAGAAGACTAAATAATATGATTCCATTTGCATACATATTTTATTGTTACAACATATTTAAGGAATAATGTATCTTTTAAAAATAAGTACTATATATTGCAGCAGCACCTGGTTGAAAATAGCCTGCTGAATTTCGCTTCTTTTAAAAAGGTGTTGCTCAAGTGTTCTAGCATTCCTCTGTTTTCTTCCAATTCATGATGGGCTTAGAAATTACAACTGAATGACAAGTTTTTAACTCTGGTGCTCTTAAAGACCCTTTTTTTGTCATGCATTATGAAAAACGTATTTAAAAAAAAATTAGAAAACCAAGGAGAAAAATATCCAGGCCAGCAGAGAAAACGGAACAGAGCTAGACAATGGATTTGGCAAGATTAGGCCAAGGAGGTAAAGGAAGGAATGAGAGACTTGTAGGGAGGCTGAAAAGAATAAACAATACAGCAAGAATGGAGGGAAAAGGAAGGAAGAGGTGGGAATCAGGATTCTAAGAACAGCTGATGCACTGAAGAATAAAGAGCAAGTTGGGAAAAGCCTGAAACTGGACATGGAAAACGGGGATTAGGACTTAAAAAAAATATATAACTATCTTAACAGGGGGATTGGGAAAACAAGCCGTAAAAGGAGATCACACAATCGGATTTAGTCAATCTAACAGTGGCTTGCTGTCAGACATTGTGAACATCAATCCCACTCTGGTTACATATCTACTGCCTTAGATCAGCAACAAACACTGTTTGCAGGACAAGACAAACAGGAAAAAAAATAAATTTGAAGGGGCTGGGGAAGGGCAAGGCTGTTAGATATTTAGAAAAGTAGTCAGGGGCAACCCACTGAGACAAGGTCAGCAGATGGTACGTGCAAACAGAGCTAAGGAGAAAGAAAGAACCGACTGTTTTATTGACAGCAAAGTCTTAATTCATCTTACATCACTTATGAAAACTTATGTTTATTTATTAATACTGGCATAATGTGGAAAAGGACCAGGGTAATGAAGAGACAGGGACAAGGAAGCAGTGCTCAAGCCAGGATGAAATAAGGTCTGCCACTACTTCAACGCACTCCTTTCCAGTATGACTATTAAGTTCCAAGACACTTCTGCTGTCAGAAAATGTTCATGAAAAAAAAAAAAAACCAACAAAAAAACCACAACGGGGTAATTTCCTTTTCTAAACCCTACTTCTTGAGAAGAGTCAACTACTATTCTCAGTTATACCACTAGCTTTAGTGTATCTGTATGGAAATTCCAAACCTTCAGCTTTCAGTACAGACTAATGAAGCCTGAGCTAACTGAACAGACCTTTCTTTTCAGCCATTCATTTGCTTTCCTTCTCCCTTCCAAATTCTAATAATATAAAACAACAGAAATCACTTAGAGAATAGGATTATGTCAACTACCCAATAATAATTAGAAATAAAAGATTTGTTCTCAGAGAGATCTGCTAGCAGATTTCAAAGTGGAATACTGGAGACAAATAATTTGATCATTATTCCTCCTGTGTAACAACCTCCAGAAAATAATCAAGAAGCAGCATTCAGTCACATGCTTGAGTTTTAGTATGCACATTTTCCTAAGCCATTGCACAAATATACTACTCCAGGGTTTTAAACTATATTTTACTGCTTTTAAAATATCAGTAAAAGAAATCCTGATGCAAAGAAAAGAAACTGAATGGTGAGCAGAGAATTAGAAACAAGCAAGTAGTGGAAAGTGGTTCTCAACATACACTTTTAGCCATTAGTCACCCACATTGCACATCCACAACTCACATACACATCTGAGAAGCAATTAACATGTTGATTTCATAAATTAAAATGTGATAGCTGAGATTATCTTCTACCTTTCTCTGAACCAAACAATTTCAAACAGCTAAAACACATGATAATCCTAAAATTCTCTCCATTTAACATGCATCTGTAATGGTCCTTTCCGGCCTTAAAAATCATATGCATTTCATCTTCTCTCCAGAAGGATGCAGACAAGGACTAAGAGTTTATGTTGGCCTAACAGAACATTACCAAACAAAGAAATTGGCTGACAGCAATTTACACGACAACTCAGTATTGCCTTTAGTATCAAATGTCTCACACAGTAACTTCACTTAAAAAAAAAAAAAAAGCCAAATAAAAAACAACAACAAACCTCCACCTTACCTTGACACAAATTTATCCAAATCTGAATTTCCCCTAGGCTCCATTATAATACTGAGATCAGTAATAGCAGCAGGCACATTTGCTTTGTTCTAGATCAGATAAGTAACAGCACAGTATGTTAGAAATTTCTCCAGCATGGAGAAATAAAGGTATCTATTTGTATATAAAATAAAAATATATGCAAATGCTACTAAGTAATACAATCCTTAAAATGGCATTTTTTAAACTACAGCTGATATGTGCAGACAATTTATTTCATTTCAACAGCATCAATATTATTCATACAACAAGGTTTTGGAATAATAGCTGAACTTGTCAGCCTTGAGAAAAATATAAAAAAAGTCTTCCTTTATATCTGGTATAAAAAAGGTTCACCTACTTCCTTTCCTATCACTTCCACTTCTTTAAGACTCTTTAATTTTCCAGCAAAATCGCTGCCACATATACCAGAAAATTCAAATATAAGGTTTCATCTGAAAACCATAATAATGCTGCCCTAAGTTTAAAAAAATAATAATAAAAAAGCTTGTTAGTTTTCCTTTTATTTTAAAGCCTATAGTTTTGCCTCAAATTCCATCCATTTTTACAGCAATAACTGTTACTTGGGGATATGTGCATGACAGTAAAAATAAATTGTTTCTAAATATTTAACAGCCTACTAAAATAAATTAAAAAAAAAAAAAAAAAAAGACATTCATATAGTAGAAATGAAGCCACAAAGAACTTCATTGTTTTTTCTACACATTCTTGAAGACACCAGAGTAACAGGTCAGATAATAGTGAATGAAAAAGTTTACAATCATGGTCTGAAGACTATAGCAAACGCTTCACTTTCTACTGGAGACATTGTACTTGATTTTTCTTATACCCAGTTACCACAAGCAAATGGGAACGGCAACTGAAACTAAGTAGACAAGCAGGATATGAAAACATATATAGCAATCCCTAGTACTGGTTGAGCAGGAATGCTGCTAACACTGCCATCACTAAAAAAGGAAAAAGCAAACCAAAACACTGCAAAGTTTAGTGGATTGGGTAAGTAGAATCAGGAAAGTCCGGCCTGAAGTCACAACTTTACTGAGAGCTATGGAGGCAGACACCTGCACTCACAGAGGACCTACCGACCTGAAGCGTTTCTTCTAAATATATGCACTAGGTATTCTATATGCCTCTTACTCCAGCATACACCATCAGCGCTGAAAGACTACAAGTTACAGGCATTACGTAGACGAGTGCTGCCATCAAGTGGTGTAACAGATTGAAGCAGCATCAACGTAGCTATAAATTTACGTCCAGTAAATTTACATCATCTGAGCTAGATTGACACTAAAAGATGTCATCATTCCGCAGGAGCATACAGGTGAGACATAAATACTAATCTACCCAACTAGCATGATTAATGTGAGCTATTTCCATGCTCAAACCTAAATACAGTTTTATACAAGAACATTGTAAAAAAATATCACAAGTTTCAGGTCATTCATGGATTTAAGAGATTGCAAAATAACCTCATTCATCTTATGCAATCCACATATGATTATTTAAATATTAATTTCCTAAATTTATAATATGGCTTTTCTTAAGATTACAAAGGACAGCTTTACATAGCAAGGCAGTTTTTAATACTATTAAGTTCAATCACATTCAATTTAAAAAATACCTTTAAAGCTGAGCTGAAAACCAAGTTTTCAGGAGAAGGAAATTTCTTGATGTCAAAAATATTATTAAAAATTGGGGTATATTACAACAAATTGGGATAGCAGCTGTTTTCCACTGTTTATCACTTTGAATTCTGTGCTAAGAATAGAAGATTATGGAAGAACTTCCTTGCAAAATATCTGTATTTTGTGCAACTTCTGTGCAGTCCTGTGATGTAATGGCTGCTGACACCAACCAAGCACATTAGACATATAACTGAGGCAAAGAAAAAAAAAAAAGTTCAAGTTTGTAGCGTTTAAGCTTTTCCTCAAGAGAGGTAAGATTTTAAATTTTCCAGTCCCTAGAACAAGATACCTGACTATAGAATGTGCTGAGGGGAGAGACCAGAGACAGCTGTGGGAAGAAAGCCATGCTGGGTCAGGACAAGGCCCCAGCAGGTATTTGGCAGAGTTGGAAGAAATCCAGTGCTGTTCAGGGCTTTACTTCAATGTCAGACTGCAAGAGCACCCCACAAGGTTCATGTTTTTGGAAGGAAGGGCGATTTGGACTTGGCAGGGTTAGGTTTATGGTTGGACTCTATGATCCTAAAGGTCTTTTCCAACCTAGATGATGCTGTGTGGATTTCACGACTGAATGTTGAACCTGACCTTCAGAACTATTTTGCTTGAATGCACATGGAATTCAAAAGTTGGGTCCAGCTGCTACAGGGTGAAAGCAATCCACTGAGGCTTAGGTTAAGGAGACTCAGGCAATCAAAGTGACAAAATACCATTTTCAGATGGAAAAGGAAGTATTGACACTAGTCCATTTGAAGTTCTGTTTGGTTGCTTGGTGGTTGTTGGGGGTTTAGGTGTTCATTGATCCTTACCTGCATTTCAAGAAGCTGGAATTCCAATTGAAAAGACAGGGAGCAGCAATTCCCTGATAATCTGTGCTTCCTCACCATTTTGTTTCCAGCTGTTGTAAAATGAAGTTAATATTTGATTAGAATTCTGATGCAACAACTATTGCATCTCTTCCATTAGTCATATTTAAAGTACCAACTGATATCATCCATCCCATAAAGAAATCAAGTTAAACATGTTAAAAGAAACCAAATCTAACTTTACAGCAGCCTTTCACTTTCCCACTATGGAAAGTACTACATTTACTCAAAAACTACTTGTCAATAGAGAAAATTCTACTGTATTTCAAAATAATTGCCTTTCTGCTAACATTGAAAGTAGAATTACAACATGCATTTTCAAATGTAATGAATGGAAACAGTATGCTCAATATAGCACCAGAAAAGGGCACAAAAATGCTTACTCCTTTCCAGTGTTTTCTTGGAATGACTTGTGAACTGAATACCAGTAAGTTTCATTAAAAATGAGAGATGCATTTCTAGACTTTCAAGTTGAGCTTTCAGGTCTGATGGAGATTCATGTCCCTCAGATTCTCCCTGGAATGACTTTCTAGGAGAAAAAAAAAAAAAAAAAGGGGAGGGGGAAAATACCAAGACATAAGAAC